>ML780938.1:358872-374667 GCA_009831015.1 Picea engelmannii
TTCAATCTACTCAAAAAATTATTCAATCATTTGTTGGATTCTCTTAAACAAGCTACTTCAAAAACTTTTCAAAATCCCCTTGGTGTTGTATTTGACCACTAGTTCCTACTTTAGATATACCAACAATATGAGATTTTGGTAGATATCTTCCATATTTTTCTCTAAGTCGATGCAAGCAATCTAAATAGGTATGCCATTTTTTTTCAAAAATTCCATATTTTTCCTAATTTTGATAACAAGCAATGACACCCAAAGATTTTGGTAACCTCCTTGAAAACGACGCCAAAAAATTGTGATTCAAATAATTGTAGCAAGATATAAACAACCCCTTAGCTTCACTTTAATTATCAACCCAAAGGTCATGTACACTTATGAGGTGTTGTGCACTATGCATGCAAATTACAAAAATCAAATATGCACTACTAATTCTGATGAAAAATTGTGGCAAGGAAAATGATCAACTTTAATAGTTCATTCCAATTTACTTTTATGCAATTGAGTCCATGAATTTTTCCCCTATCTCTTATGAAAATATGTACAATATAGATGAAGGTCTAAGGTCATAACCTCTTCGAGGAAAATGTGATTAAATGAAATCCCTTGGACTATTGATCAATGTGTTCGCGGATTAGTAAATCATTACAACACTAGTTGTCATGCATTACATTCATAGGATTTGCATCAAAGTAAAAACCATTATAATTTAAAAGTAATTAGAGAAATACAAGAAATTCATAGGATCCACATCAAAGTACTAAACATTATAATTTAAAAGTAACTAAAGAAATACATCGAATGAAATTGTTTCTAAAAAAAATATAGGAAATGCAGATAATGTTAGAAAATGAAATGATGTAAACTAATAATTTGTTTCTACAAAATTTTATCTACTCTAAAACATAAATTCAAAGACACGAGATGTAAATAAAGAGGGTTCCTACACTATTTCCTTTAGTGGACACTACTCAAGGAAATTCCTAAAACCCTTGGAAACACTCAAATACTTAGAACTTCAATAAAGTATGCTTCTTTTATTCAAAATATGTCTTAGAACATGATGACATAAAATTTCCTCTTTACTACAATCAAAACTAGCTTGAATAGCAACAAGGAAAATGAAATAACAATATTGACAATCCTATTCGATCAACTATGCCTCTATTTAAGCTTGAGAAGAGTCATATCTAGAAATTCAATCAATTCCTTGATTGGTGGGAGTTGTCCCTTAATTTCCTAATATTTGGCATGTTGTTTAAAGGGCATTGTTTCCTCCTTTGTCAATTCAAATCTCGGGATTAGAAGGAGATATAATTGTCTAGGGTCTTTATTGCTACCTTTAAGTGATGGAAATCCTAAAGGTTATGACAAGACAAGATACCTTGGATATCTCATTCATTCAGTTGATGGGTCTATGGTAATGACTAAATAGGATTGGCTTGTCATATGTGTCAAATCCATTAATCAAGATTGTATTAAATTCCTGTTTGTAAACCACATTATCTCGAGAATGAAAATTACATGATAACCATACAAATTAAAAATTTAGATCAATACTATATCATATCCTACTTGAGATTGAGTAAATTTTATTTGATTACATAGCACGAGTCAAAATATATAAATTGGTCATAAAAATGATAATTTTTTTAGGAAGGTCTTGATCCTTGGAGGAAAAATGTATTGAAGCTAAGTGCAATATGGGCCATGAAAGTAAAAAATTGAGGCCACATCAAAACAATATTTAGGTATTCCACAATGATCACTAAACTCTAATCCACCAAGAGGTATTAGATTACAATGGGAAAAAAAGCATGATGAAAATCATAAAAAATCGACCAATGCATAAGTCATGAGTGGTTTCCATATACTCAACTACAACTACAGTCTACACCTTGCTCATATATTAGTTAAATCCTTTATCAAATAGGTTAAATAAATAACCACTTATATACCTTCTTCAATCATGATCTCTATCTTAGTTTGCATCGACAATACCCTGTATGTCTATCACATTGTTTGGTATAGGTCTTCCTTGGTAGAAAATTGAATAATCTAAACTTCCATAAAAATATGACACCCTTCTTTAAAATAGTTAAATTTTCCTTCCCTATTTTTGACATGTATTTGCTCAAACCTCCCAATGCATGGGTAGTGTCTGGTCTAGTATAGACAATGGCATAGATTAAAATTTCAAAAACACTTGTATAAGAACATGAAGCATGTACTCTACCTCTTCTTCTGTCTTGGGACATTGTTCCGAAGATAACTTTACACCTACATTAATATGATTCTTGACCAATTTATATTTTTATATATTAAATCTATTTGCAATATTTCCTCAACATATTTCCATGGTATTGCAATGGGTCCTCTATAGTGGCCAACATTTTTATGGAAAATTTTGAAAGAAGAGCATTGGACTCATACCCCATGAATCCCAAGAGACGTAAAAGGTATGTAGATGATACTAATGTGATATGGCCTCGCATAAAATAAGAGTTGAACAAATTCTTTGAGCACCTTAACTGTATCTCAGAGGACATTAAGTTCACTATGGAATTGGAGGAGAATAATAACATCCCATATTGGATGTACTAATTCAGAAGAATCAATATGGGAACCTTGTGCATGAAGTATACAAGAATAAAACTCATATAGATAGTTATCTTCTTGCAAAATATTATCACCATCCCACTTAAAATATAGGAGTTCAGAACATCCTAGCACTGAGAGCCATTAGTATCTTTGATGAAGACCACCTTGAATAGGAAAAATATCACCTTTCCAAGGTTTTCAAGAGAATAGGTTATATGAATGAGGATATCACTGCTACAATAAGAAAATCCATGGTTAGGAAAAGAGGTGAGCCTCGTTCTAGAGAAACTCAACCGAGTCAGATACCCCACCTTCCCTACATCAAAGGGGTCACCAAGGTTCTTTCTTATTTTCTTGTTTCCCCTTCCGTTATTTCTTCTTAAGATTGTTTTTTATTTTTTATATTTTTTGTTTTTAGGGTTTCATATCTAGTAGGTTTATGTGTTTTCTTAGGTTGTATGATATTAATTATAAGATTATAAATTATAAACACTTTTGAATTTTCTCAGTATTTCTTAGGGATATGATATTTTATCTTATTTCCCTTATCCCTTTAGTCATCAGTCCTTGCCTAAGCAATTGGCCAGGAGCCGAATCGACAGTCGTCACTTCGATGTTTAAAGACCTATAGATTCAAATGCCCTGCTTTTTTGTGCATGGATGATGAGTGAAGGATAATAATTTTCCATGTTTTCTATGGACCCCTTACTTATATTTTAGTTGATTGATTCATGGATGAATGTTTAGTTTTTGCGTCTTCTTCTTTGATGTGGATTGTGAATGATAAACCTCTCAGTGGAATGACAGTCCCTTGGCAAACCCAACTTCTGATTTAAATCACTTTTATGTGTGGGTTTTATTGATTATTGTGAAAAGTTTGTGGTTTTATCTTCTGCCACTTATCCCTTTAGTCATCAGTTCGTGCCTGAGCAATCGGCCAGGAGCCAAATCGACGGTCAACACTTAGGTGTTTAAAGACCTATAGATTCAAATGCCCTATTTTTCTGTGCATGGATGATGAGTGAAGGATAAGAATCTGCCATGTTGTCTATGGACCCCTTACTTATCTTTTAGTTGATTGATTCATGGATGAATGTTTAGTTTTTGTGTATTCTTATTTGATGTGGATTGTGAATGATAAACCTCTCAGTGGAATGACAGTCCCTTGGCGAACCCAACTTCTGATTTCAATGACTTCTATGTATGGGTTTTTTTTATTATTGTGAAAAGTTTGTGGTTTTATCTGTCACTTATCCCTTTAGTCATTAGTTCGTGCCTGAGCAGTCGGCCAGGAGCCGAATCGACAGTCGTCACTTCGGTGTTTAAAGACTTATAGATTCAAATTCCATTCTTTTCTATGCATGGATATGAGTGAAGGATAAGAATCTGCCATGCTGCCTATGGACCCCTTACTTATCCTTTAGTTGATTGATTCATGGATGAATGTTTAGTTTTTGTGTCTTTTTCTTTGATGTGGATTGTGAATGATAAACCTCTCAGTGGAATGACAGTGCCTTGGTGAACCCAACTTTTGATTTAAATGACTACTATGTGTGGGTTTTATTGATTATTGTGAAAATTTTTGTGGGTTTATCTTCTGTCACTTATCCCTTTAGTCATCAGTCTGTGCCTGAGCAGTCGGCCAGGAGCCGAATAGAAGGTCGTCACTTCGGTGTTTAAAGAACTATAGATTCAAATGCCCTGCTTTTCTGTGCATGGATGATGATTGAAGGATAAGAATCTGCCATGTTGTCTATGGACCCCTTACTTATCTTTTAGTTGATTGATTCATGGCTTAATGACCAGTATTTGTGCCCTGTAATGAACGAGTACCTCTGTGGTTTGATTGTTTAAAACTTTGATTTATCTCTGCGTTTTTAATTTCTTGAACTTGTGAACATCTATATATATATATTTATGAACTATGCATTGTGGATAGATATTGCAGAGTGATGTCAACACGAGATTATGCAAACATTTCTTGCAAAATCTCTAGGCATTCTCAAGAAGGAGGAACAATAACTCCTTCTTCAATTGAAATTCCGAGTGAGCACCAACAGTCTTGTCAGAGGAGAATTTCAAACGAATCTATAAATAGATCAACTGCAAAACCTGCTCAAACTAGTGTTATGGATGCATCCTTCTTAGATAGGTTGCACATCAACACAACTATACCTAATAATGTAGGGAATATCTCTGGACAAGAGAATATTTCTGGTAAGTTTCTTAAATTTTGTTTATTTTTGTTGAATTTTGTTTTATTTAAATTTATGTGAGGTTAAATCTTGAAGTTACTTTCAAATGTGTGTAGGCAATCAATTTAGAGAAAGGGGCGACAATGCAAGTGGTTGTCATGAAGATTCAAATGTCGGTGCAGAGGATGAAGGTGGATTTAGGAGGCCATGTTATGAAGAAACATAAGATTACACGCCAACATCCACCTATCCTTCAGAAGTTGGCGATGAAATTCCCTAGGAAGGGGATACCGAAGCAATGACACTTGAGTAATGCTCAAGTGTTAAAAAGAGGTTGGAAAATGATTTGGCGGTCTTGGAACTTCCTCTGGAGAGAAAAAAAAGTTTACAAATTGTTTTGTATTCACTGGAAAACTTTATGGATGCATATCAGAAGATGGGGCCAACCACTGATAGTTTTGTCAATCTAATGAGGTAGAAAAAGTCAGAGGTGATGGGTCCTGATAAATGGGAGACAGTAAAAAACAGAGTTTCAAAATAAGACACCATCTCCATGTTCAATTTCAAAGAGGGCCCAAAGAGGAAAATGTTGAAGGTGCAATATTTTAAGCACCCTAACATTGTCGGACATCTGTATAACATATTTTTGGCCGCATATGGGAAATTTTCGTGGAAAGATGAGGTTCCACACTATTTTGCAAGACACCTTTTTGTGGAGTTTTTCTTGCACATGCACACTGAGTGAACTTATTCTTTGAGGACACTTGCTCGCAAGTGATCCAAATTATTATGCTATTAAAGGTTTTGATTTTGATTATGAGGCGTTATGGGTTGATGACATGTTGTTTTACCGCTTTGTCATAGACAAGTGCTATTGACTCGTTTTTACTGAGTGTGCAGGACTATGGACCTAGAGGATGCTGAGGCATCGATGGAACCCCTTGGACTCTGGATCGAGTTGGGGAGTGATACCATTGGTGTTTGATTGTTTTACTATGATATTAGTGCATCTGAATAGATGATATGATATGGATATATTTAGACATGATTTGTTAATGATGCAGGCTGACGATAGCTTGTTGACCAGACTCACATATGGAGTAAAGGGGTCACACATGACTACCGGAGATGTTGAGGGAGAGGTGTGGACAACAACCCTACCACAACCTACTAGCACTCCCGTCGTGGCTTGAACTGTAGGTTAATGATTACCTAGTTCGAGAGGACCCATGATTCTATGAGGGCAGACTGCGACAGTCACTCACGATGATTCTAAGGGGTGCGCAATAAGGCGGAGGCCTTATTCCTTAGAAGCCCTTAGTCTCCCACAAGTTCACCTGGAAAAGAGTTGACTCCAGGGTTTATTGATGTCTACCAAGTCAGTCAAGAGGCGAGTGGCACCCTTGGACCCCATAGTGTGTCCTGAAGGGAACATCATGCAAAGGAAACATATTAAGAGGCAAGTGGCACCCTTGGAGCACGTAGTGCATCTTGAAGGGCACGTCGCACAAAGGAACAAATGAGGCGAGTGGCACCCTTGGAGCACCTAGTGCGTCTTGAAGGGCACGTCGCATTGTTGATGATAGAGGGATGAACCTAGATGGCCCTAAGACAAATAACATGTTAAGTAATTTTTTTAAAAAAAATTCCCTGATTAAATGTCGCCCAGTATGAAATTTAAGGCTTAAGTCTAAATTACGTTAGGGTAAAATTTTGTCTTAAAAAAAAATAGTAATAAAAATAATAACAACTTAAATAATAATTATGATCTTCGTTAAATCTTGTAACATGAAAGGAGTGAGAAATTTAATTTATTCATAAAAAGGGTAAAATTATGTTGGATTAAAATTAAAAAGGGAATTAATTGTTTTATTACCTTAATAAATTAAAGTATACTAATTAAATATGAAAAGGGAAAAAGGGTTAATTTTCACACCTGCCTTGTTGAGTTCTAAGTAAAAGGGGAAAGAAGGAAAAAAAAAAGGAAACTAGGGAAAAGAGGTAACATAAAAAGGGAAAAAAGGGAACTTAAGGGAAAAAGTAGAAAGTCAAATTAGTAAAGAATCTACCATTTAAGAGCTTCTAATTTTAAATTGAATTAACAATTTGATAAAAGGGAAAGCTATTAAAATATGTAAGAGAATTTGGGGACACCTAGGAGTGATTCTAGGAGTAACTCTAGGTGGGTGAGGGAAATAAAGATAATTACTTAATTAAAGAAATTAATTTATGGAGGAATGTAGGGGATGGGGGACACTTGTATGGAGAAGAATTTTTAGGAATTTATTTTTAAAACTTTAATTAAATGAGATTTTAGGAAAGAAAGGAAATTCAAAACTCTATAAAATGAAGGAAGGAGAAGGATGAAGGGGATCTTTTGTTTGCATAACGTTACACTGCAGAAATATCTACTCGACTGATTTACTTGTGGGAGTTGGGATACCCAGCTCAGAGAGGAGTGGTAGCTCAGCCTTGCGAGGCGAGCTGGGAGCTAGACAAAACCTCTGGCTAGTGTGTGTGGCCCCTTTGCAGCTCGGGGGGCTAATGGGGAAGAAGAGTACCCCTAACATTGGCTGGGAGGTATCGGTGAATTCTCAACGGTCGACAAGTAGAAGTTGCACAAAACGCGTGGATGACACTCGGAGCAGGCGAACAGGAAACGATACGCTTCTTCATTTGAATGGTAGATTGTTTTAGGATTTATGAGTTGGATCTGTTTGATTATTGGGTAGGTAAACTGGTTTTCTAGTTTCATGACTGAAATTTTTTATAGCCTAGCTGATTGATTGGTTGATTGATTTCCCATGACCTTCATTTCTTGCATGTCGTGATTGCCCTGTGGTGTTGATTGTGACCTTGTGATTGTTTTTCCTTTCATCCCTAGCTCGCCAGTCCTCACCTGAGCAGTCAAACAGGAGCTTGATCCGCGGTCGTCGCCTTAGCGTTAAAAGACCTATGGATCTCAACGCCCTGCTTTTTTGTGTGAGGATGGTGAAGTGAAGGTGAACCTATCAGTCGTCTACCTCTGTGGATGTCCTTGCCTGATTGTTGACTTGCGTCTTCTAGTACGACCTCTACGTATGGATTATCTCGCTTCCTTTATGTTTATTTTTCCGCACCTTAACTGATAGAATCCCTGCGATCCTTTCGATGAGTTATCCTTATGGCCCTGGGATTCTCTTACTTTTGTCAGCCTCTTTATAATGGGATCTTGAGATGCAAAAAAATATTTAACTTCAATCTGCGTTTGTTTCTTGTTGGATTTACTTGTTTTATTTACTTATGTGATTGTCATTATGTAATGGATGTAAAATCTTACCCCTGCGATTGTAATTATGTAACATATGTGTAAATATTACCTCTGTTGTTGTAATTAGGTAATGGATGTAAAAATATTACTTAGTGATTTTACTTCTCACATAGAATTCTCCCTTGGCGTTGCATTCATTTTTGCACAGGGTTGTATTCATTTTTTTTTTACTCAGTTTTACCCTCCATTGTTGATTGTTGTATTGCTTAATATTTTAGACAATGATGATTACCAGGCTTGACTACAGATTTACCCATCTCTCGGCAACAATTTTTTTTTTATCCTTTTAATTCCCGTGAATTGTGAATTTTAACTTTTATTACCAAATGTTATCATGGCGGATGTTATGACAGTGTAATGTACTATGACGATCTCATTTGATTGTGATCCACTATCCTTATTTGCGTTTAAATTCCTTTAATGCACAATAATCACATTCTAATCTCACTGTAACTCTATGTACAAGTCCAATATATAAGGTCTGGATATAACCTAAATATGTAAAATGAACATTGAAATCCTCTTACCAAGTTTATGAGGATACCCAAGGACATTATTCTTCTTAGCGTTGTGATGAAAGGTTGGGATTATGAGTTCTGTAATGAAATCGATTGAGTTGTTTTTTTTCTTCATGTCAATTTTCCTGTACGCATCAGATCAATTCAATATGGATGCATATGTTTTCAGGAATTGAAATTTGATAAATGATAAGAGATTTTATAGGTGTGATGTGCACGAACTGTGGACTCGTGGGCTTTCGACTTAGCACTTGGTTAATGCTACCCTTGTGACTCAAGCTCAGGATTACATATGACTTGGTTGACTTGGAGATTTGGTTGCAATTGGAGTTTAGATAATAAACCCCATACTTTAGAACTATTGCCAAACTTTACATCCGACTGTGTTTCAGAATGGAATGACAAGGCTGCATTTTCTGTTCCTTCTTTATCTGCCCTTTTTCTTCATTGTTTTCCAGCCGTCATTTGGATTTTTCAGTGAGTGTTTGTGATGACAACGAGTCGTTTGGATGCCACAGTGATATCCTCCTCCTTAATTGTAACCCAATGATTTTTGTTCTGTTGTTTCATCCGTTGCATGACAACTTGATCCCCTACATCATTACCTATGCCTTCCCTATGCAAGAATGCTCACTGATGGCAGAGATACTCTGTGAATTTACCTGCGTCTTTCCTGATCTTTGAGTACGACCTTACTTTATTCTACCTTAAGTTGAGGAAGTTTTAGTTTTTTATGCATTTTTGGCTGCTATTGACCTATCACTTGAATGCGTAGTCACTGGATATTCACACTGCTACTTATACATTTTTGATTAATAGCCTTTCACGCTCAAAACATTTGAAGTTCTTCGTTAGGGATTCATAAATGAACTTGAACTATCGAATATTAGTGTGCCTTCATTTTGGGCTTTAAAATTTAAAACACTACCACATTGTTTTCCTATTTGGGGATTTTTTTGTTGTTGTTAATATTTCAGTATCAATGTATAGCACTCTCGGGTGTTTGAAGCAATTGTCCTTATGAATTTGTCATAATTGGTTCCTTATGTCTCTTAGTTGTCCATGATTATATTAAGGTTGCATTTTAATTCTCTACATTTGATTCAATCAATTATTCTATCCTTAAACAAAATGTTTAACCTTGAGTGTTTGATATTAAACGAATATCTTTACTAAGTGGGTATCTTAGTTGTCTATTAAAAAAAAATGTTTAACTGGAGTGATATGATATTAAAAAGAATATCTTGGCTATTGAGGGATACCCACTTGTTAATCCTTCATGTTAGCCTAAATCCAAGAGGCTATCATCAGAGGCTTTAGGGGAATGT
Organism: Picea engelmannii; assembly: GCA_009831015.1. NCBI lineage: Eukaryota > Viridiplantae > Streptophyta > Pinopsida > Pinales > Pinaceae > Picea > Picea engelmannii. Next base: position 368,819 of record ML780938.1, read on the forward strand.
CAGAGGCCTTGATTCACCATCTGCACTGAGATAAGGGTAGGCCGCTTGTACCCCGGAGGGTTCGCAGTGCACCCAACTAGTACTATTAGTATTTTCTTCGAACTCGAGATGGTCAATTTCTGAGTTCTTTAGTGCCCCGAACGACACACCTGCCAAGGCATGGTGGGAGAGTATGGCAATGTGCTCGAATTTTGCAATTATCTTCCAACACAAAGGTCTGCATGGTGGTCCTCCACTGAAGGAAAGTGCCCTTCCATGGCGGAAGACACTCCTATCATTTTTATTATGACTGTCGAAGACGTGTCTTGGGAACTGTTCGAGGAACTATTCCAGGAGAGGTATCTTTCTGAGGAATTCATTGAGCATCAGCTTAATGATTTCGATGCCTTGTGACAAGGAAGCCACACGGTGCCCAAGTACGAAGCCCTTTTTGGAGCGGCTTCGGTGTGGTTTGCACCAAATTACCCATAAACTAAAGGTCAAGAAGTTCGAGTTGGATATTATTGTTAGAATTCAACTTCTACTTCGGGTACTAGGATTACTGGACCGAAGAAAGTGTGTTGGAATTTGGGGAGACATCGTACCAACACGAATGCCTAGAGGAACGGGCCAGAGCATCTGGATTAGCCAAACCCACTACCATGGGATTTTTGGGCAAGGCCCATCGAATTCATGTAGTAGTGAATAACCACTAGGTAGAGCACCAGTCGACTGTGCTTAAGACGATAGGTATCGTTGCTGACCAGACCCTTAGTATTTTGATAGATCCTGGTGCTACCGAGAGTTTCATTTCTGGTGCAGTGCTAAAAAAGGATTAAGGTAAGGGTGGTCGAACATGATAAGTTTAGCTTCGTAGAGATGGATTCGGGAGGCAAACAAAAGGTTGGAGGAAAGGTTATGGGCTATGTCCTTAACTTGGGAGATTTCATCACGAGGGCCAACCTGTACATCACGATCCTAGGATCTTATGATGTCATGATTGGTATGGTGTGGTTGGAATCGCATGAGGCAATACTCAACTGTAAGACGAAATGGTTGAGCTTGGTCGATGACAAGGGAAAGAGACAGGTGATTGTGGGATGGAACCAGGGAGTTTCCTTGAAGTTCATCTCTTCCTTACAGCTACATAAGAGCATGTGACAGGGGTGCAAGCTTTACGCGATCCTTGCGTTAAGCGAGAAGGGAGTAGTAGAAGGTCTAGAACACCTTCCGATGGTGAGAGAGTTTGTGGACATATTTCCGGAGGAGTTACCTGGGACGCCACCTGAGAGGGATTTGGAGTTTACCTTAGACCTAAAACTAGGGAATGAACCGATAGAAAGAATGCCTTATTGGATGTCAACCCCGGAGTTATAGGAGTTAAGAATGCCACTAAAGGAGTTGATGGACCTGGGACTGATACGTCCTAGTGTGTCACCGGGGGTGCACCTGTTATTTTCATATGGAAGAAGGATGGGTCATGGAGGCTTTGCATTGACTACCGTCAATTGAAAAAGGACATGATCAAGAATCAATATCCGTTGCCGAGGATTGATGATCTATTCGATCAAATGAACGGTGTGACGGTGTTCTCAAGGATCGATTTGCGATCAGGGTATCACTAGTTGCATATTAAGGAAGATGGAATCCCTAAGACCGCCTTTAAGATGAGGTTTGGACATTATGAGTTTACTGTTTTACCATTTGGACTGACAAACGCCCCAAGGGTATTTATGAGTTTGATGATTGGGGTGTTCCACGAATACTTGGACAAGTTTGTCCAAGTATTCATTGACGATATTTTGATCTACTCTCGGATGACAGAGGAGAATGACGAGCACTTGCGCTTGGTACTACAGTGTCTTCGAGAGCACAATTGTATGGGAATATGTCCAAATGCTCATTTTATCAAACGAAGATTCACCACTTAGGGAATGTCATCTCTGGCAAAGGCATCGTCATGGATCCAGCCAAGGTCGAGGCCATCATGGAATGGCCTGCACCGACAAATGTCCTTGAAGTGTGTGGCTTCACGGATTTAGCAGGATGCTATTGACGGTTTGTCGAGGGATTTTCAAAGATAGCAGGTCTAATCACGGAGTTGCAAAAGAAGAACAAGAAGTTTGTATGGACCGATAAATGCACGGAAGCATTTCGGAGGCTCAAGGAATTGTTGACAATAGCACCAATACTAAAGGTCCCTGACATGGACATGGACTTCTTGGTATGCACTGACGCATCCAAGTAAGGCTTAGGTGTAGTCTTGTTGCAAGACGAATGCGTGATCACTTACATTTCAAGGAAACTGAGAAGGCATGAGGAGAACTATGTGATGCACAAATTGAAGTTGTTAGCCATCATATATGCCTTGAAGGTTTGGAGACACTACCTTGTTGGAAAAAAATTTGAACTAAAGACTGAACATTGTGGACTACAACACATCTTTATGCAAAGTGACTTGAACACACGACAATGGCGTTGGTCAGAATTGTTTATCAAGTACGACTTCGAGATTACACATATAAAAGGCATAGTGAATCGAGTGGTGGATGCATTGAGTTGGATACCACACATCTTTTTGGTGCTGCTACTTCAGACGAATCTACGTGAAAAGATTCTAACTTTACAGTGTGATGATGACTAGTACAAAGAGGTTGAGGGTTTTATCGGGAAAAACACAATGATGGTACCACGATTTGAAGGATTTTCGTTTGAAAGCGACAGATTGTTGAAGTTTAAAATTGGATCTATGTATCGTCAACCGACGAGTTGAGGATGTTGATCCTGAGTGAGGCTCATAGAGAAGTTTACATGGCTCACCTGGGAGCCAAGAAGATGAGGGTAGACCTTAAACCCTTATTCTTATGGAAGGGAATGAAGGTAGACATAGTCAACTATGTGGTCAGATGTCTAGAATGTCAGCAGGTAAAGGTTGAACACAGACACCCAGTAGGATTACTGCAACCGCATGCAATTTCAGAATCGAAATGGGAGGTTATTTTGATGGATTTTATTGTTGGATTTCCACTGATGGAAAGGAGACATGACTCGATTTTCGTAGTAGTAGACAATCTGACGAAGAGTGCTCACTTTATTCCTATGTGTATGACGTATCAGGAACCTGACATAGCTAGAGTTTTCATCAGTGAGATTGGGAGGTTGCATGGTGTGCATAAGAGGAGTATATCCGATCGATGATCGGTGTTTATTGGACGATTTTGGATGAGTTTCCAAGAGGCCTTGGGAACCCAACTTAACTTTACTAATGCCTATCACCTAGAAACTAACGGGTAGACCGAATGAGCGAACCAAACCTTGGAGGACATGTTGCACATGTACATGATGGACCAACAAAAGCGTTGGGAAGAATTCTTTCCACTAGTGGAGTTTGCTTACAACAACAGTTACCAGAGCACCATTAAGACAATGCCTTTCGAGTTTCTTTATGGGAGACCGTGTCGAACACATTTAAGTTGGGATCGGCTTGAGGATAGGGTCTTGGTGGGACCAAAAGTGATCCAAGAAGTGGAAGAGAAGATGCAACAAGAAGAAAAAGGATTAAGGAAGCACGGGATCAGCAAAAGAGTTATGTTGATGTGTGTCATGTCGACCATAGTTACGTTATGGCGATCGAGTATTTTTGCGGCAGAAACCGCATAAGAGTTCGATCAAGTTTGAAAAAGTGGTTGTAGTATCTCCTATGATATTATTGGAAATAGAGGCCCATGACCTTTTCGATAGCCTTACGGATTTCCAAGGCGTACGCACGATGTCTTTCACGTCTCAGTCTGAGACATTATGATTAGTGATCCTACACATGTTTGATTGGAGCACCTTGCAGTGTCATATGGGGGTGCGCTCATGGCTGAGTTGATCCGCATCCTGGATAATCATCGTGTTCGACAGATATGATGTCGAACGGTAGATCAAGTCAAGGTCCAGTGGAACAATTATAGTCCACACTCAGCGACCTGGGAGGACGCATATGATATGCGCTGGCAGTTTCCATTTTTGTTTGATAGATAGACATATGATACTATGATACACTTTATTTCGACATTTATACTGTGAAACTTTGGGATGAAGTTTAGACCAAGAGGGGGGTGTATGTAACATCCTGCTCTGGCGCACTGAGAAAACTTATTCTTTGAGGACACTTGCTAGCAAGTGATCTGGATTATTATGCTATTAAAACTTTTGATTTTGATTATGAGGTGTTATGGGTTGATGACATGTTGTTTTACTGCTTTGTCATAGACATGTTCTATTGACTCAGTTTTACTGAGTGTGCAGGATTACGGACCTAGAGGATGTCGAGGCATCGATGGAACCACTTAGACTCTGGATAGATTCGGGGAGTGATACCATTGGGGTTGGATAGTTTTACTGTGATATTAGTGCATCTAACTAGATGATATGATATGGATATATTCTGACATGATTTGTTGATGATGTAGGTTGATGATAGCTTGCCAACTAGACTCACATATGGAGTAAAGGGGTCATGCACGACTACCAGAGATGTTGAGGGAGAGGTGTGGATAGTAGCCTTGCCACAACCTACTAGCACTCCTATCATGGCTCGAATTGTAGTTTAACGATTACCTAGTTCGAGAGGACCCATGATGCCATGAGGGTAGACTGTGATAGTCGCTACTATTAGCACTCTGTAAATTGCCCAAGGCTGTGATGGTAGTCACAAAGGCAACATCAAAACCACTTCGAGTCTTGGATCTATCCCTTTGAGGCTAAGAGAGGCATATCTCTGTCAAATTTAGATTTGTTTGAAATAGGATATTAGGCTAACTATGCATAATAGGATAAGTTTATGAGTTGGGTAGGTGCAACGAAGAGGAACCATGGGTAATGGAGTCACAATCTGAGATTTAATCAAAAAAACAAATCCTACAAACAGCCTTACAGGGAAAGGTAGGAAAATCATTAGATTCTTCGTAATCTTGGGGTATGGCAGAGGGGGAAAATTGTTAAGAGGTCAAATTAAAGACAGAGCAGTAAATAATTATGCATTTAACTTTTAGTGGAAAATGTTGACATTGCTTTAAACTGGGAACAAGGTGTTTTTACACAAATACTGATCTTAAATCTCTTTGAAACAATGGATAAGACAAACATATATGATAACAGAGGAAGAAAAAATCACAATGAGAAAAAAATTCACCAAGGAATTTGACAAAAGAATCCTGTAACTGCTGCGACTGTATTATTTGAATTGATGAAAAAATATAGCTGGCTCTATGAGCTCTGATACAAGATTTAAATCATGGTCCCTGACTGATCCACACTTTTACATTAAAAATCATCTCTATAAATAGGATATTTCTCCTCATAAGTTTCGGAAGTTGGATTCAACCACCTTGGCCAAAAATAGCCAAAAATCCCCCAAAATCTAGAACTGTCCACCATGAAAGACGGGCCTAATTTATGCAAAAAAAAGGGGTCCGAACAAACATCTCTTTCTCTTCAACACTGACACTTGGGGAAAAAATGAAGGAGGTTATTGGATATGGTCATGTTATGGACAAAAAACTCCTTCGGTTTCACCAAATTTTCCTCCAGCTCACCGTAACAACTCCTGGAAGATCGGGACTGTAACAGAAAAACCAAAAATCCGAAAACTGAGGACAAAATACAGCTTCGATTCTCCCTGCTCATGGAACCTATGAAAAAAATGAGAGAGGTTTTTGTTCTTCAGCCCGTTACGGAGAAAAAAAACTCTTGGTTTTTAAAAATTCGTTTTCATTTTCCCCAAATCGACCTCAGAAGAAGGCATGTTGAATAGGCAAAAATGGGCAAAAAATGAGAAAAGCGATTTTTTTTTGGGGTGAGTGGTATTCCGGACCCCCCCCCCC
>ML780938.1:374916-387435 GCA_009831015.1 Picea engelmannii
GGTTTGGGGTTGGGGGGGGGGGGGTTCCACTGGATTGTGGAAGAAAAAGCTCAAAAATATGAGCTCTTTGAGGAAATGACAACTTCTGGTATAGCTCCGTGATGATCTCGAGGTTAAAAGGCGAGGTAGAGTTAGCTCAGGATATTTGCATCATTTGGTCGATGGTTACTAGCGTGATGAGGAAAATAATTTCCCTGAACAAGGACAAAATGGCTCTTTTCTCGGTGATATAGTAGGCTTGGCACCTGAGGGAAAATTCTGGGAAGTGGTGAATTTGGGGGAAGAGATACAAGGGTAGGTTGGACTCCTAGATTCCAATTTTGTTACTCTGGTCTAGGGATGATTTTAAGGATGGAAATTTATTTTAAAATGTAGAAACCTTGGCGAATCTTACTAATCCTTCCTATGCCAACTATAAATGTTTGGCAATATTTTTATAAAAATATTCAAATTTATAAGGATTTTATATAGTTTGTATAAAATTTTGGCGGTTTTTAAGGTAAAATAATTTTATTCTATAGAATTTGGGCGAATCATTTTTAGAATAACGAATATTTTTTTGGCAAAAACCATGAAAAATTAGCCCATGAGAGAAATTTATCCCCTAAAATCATCCCTACAAGCCTGGTCTAGGAAGAATTCTTTAAGCCATTACTGTAGGTCTGTGAAGTTGAAATCACACTTTGTGTCTGTGATTAAGTAATCTTTGTCAGCCAGAGGAATCCTGTCGAGGTTGACAGGAGGCAGGAGAAATGGATTCTCCTCACCCTCTACTTGTTTTGACTTTGGCGCCATTACTATAACAATACCTGCAAATAAAACAACGTTAGCGGGGACAACTGTAGATGGGGGCGACTAACTGTAACATAGAGAAAAACAGGGTAAATTCTCTGGTGCAATGAGTGGGTAAATGGTGAAGGAATGAAGAGTGAAGGTATTTTGAGGAAATGGGTATTTGTTGGGCATGGGAGACAGGTCATCTAGTTAACGAATAAGTTAGCCAGTAATAAATGGCCAATATGTCATTTAGAATGTGAGATGGCAGGTGACAATGACTAAGGGATACAGATGAGTGATGTCGCGGTTATCGATTGGGGGAAAAAACATGGTGAGTGAACTTGCCACGGGTGAACGAGGGGGAAGGACTAACGGAGTTACAGGATGTGACACTTATGGAAAGGTGGATAATGATGTCAGTAGGTGATGAGGTATGTCAGACAGCAAGAGGCAATGGGATTCAACACCAGTAGATTCATGCCACATATAGATAGGGGGTCCGCTAGAGTAAAATTCCATTCTGGACCCCCCCCCCCAATATTAAAGGTAGATCAGTTGGGGGGTTCCGAAAAATACCTTGAATCGTCGATCTGCGCGATTTCCTTTCGACCACAGATCTATGCGCGATCTTTAACACACATTCCAGACCCCCCCACCCCCTTCCATTAAAAGCATAACAGATGGGGGGGTCCAAAATCCAATACAGACCATAGTAAGCGCCAAAACTTGAGCCGTCCAGATGCGCGCATACATTATCTCCGATTCTGGACCCCCCCCCCCCACCGTTAAAGGTAGAATGGTCGGGGGGGTCCAGAAAGACTTGTCCACCGTAGATCTAGGCGTGATCATCTGAGCCATTGATACATGAACGGTGCATAAATGTGGGCACGAAAAGAGTATGCGCCCAAAGAACTTAGAGTAAGTGCATATCATGGGTTTTCTGCACTGTTTCCCTTGCTTTTGTCTCCACGGGGTTAGGCAAAACCACTCAGCGTCAAAAACCATGAATTTTCTTTTCTTTTCCTTGAAAATAATTTGCAGAGATGAAATATTATTTGCAGACCAAAATACACTCAGTAGTGAAAAAATTTCCAGTCACCAGATGATACTATGAATTATAGGGTTATAACAGTGGCTCCGCCTGGGGATGGCAACTTCTTTCAGGAGGTGTCAAGAACCACAAACCAATGAACATGCAGACTGGTGGTTTATCCATTGGGCTCATCCCAAAATCTTATTCTGCAACCTGTACCTGTTTTGATCTTGCAACTGAAACCAAATTAGAATAAACTCTTCTGAAAAAAAGATGCTTGGAATGCTGAGCTTATTCATTTTTTCCTACCTACACTATGCTACTGATAATTTTGTCATTCTAAATGATAAAATAAAGCTAATGCAACCAATCAAATAGTTGTTGAGACCAGAGGACTGTTTGACTGCTCATTAACACAGTAAAAAAGGAAGCCTGACCTTTTGCCCATAGATTCAATACTGCAAAGCGTAATGGCTGCTGCTGAAAACATGATTGATCTTTACAACAGAGACCTTGAAAATTCCGAAGGACCAAAGTAATTCCAGGAATAGATTGGGGTTCTCCAGTGAAAAAATTATCCATATAGATGGCTATATGATCAAGGTAGAACTGACCTGTTTCTTGATATTCAAACGTAACCAACTCAACTTCATGATTTGATGCTATGGTTGTGCTATTTGCATCCTCATGCACTTCGTGACATGGCTGCAACTTTTCTGATGGATTCTGAAATGATGCTTCTGTTGAACACACCCCTATAACTGACTACCTGATCATGTCAATTTCATAACATCTTTTCATCTCATGACTGGTGGATGAAGAATTATTTTGACCACACAGGTCATCCAATCGATCAACTATTGGATCCTGAAAAGACTGACATGACTGTTGCATTGATTCAAATGAATTTTCCTGACTTTTTATGTATTTATCCTTCAACACTTTTCCAAGAGTCTCCTTCAAAATTTCAAATGAATTAAAGCACAATGGTACATAGTTTTTTTGGATTAACTCATAATTTGTCTTGGGCTTTAAGCTTTCATTTGGAATTTGAAAATCAGAGTAGGTAAAGTGCTACAATTTTGGGTTTAGAATAACCTCCACATCAGCACTAGTATCTTCACCTAGTTGATCAGAACATTATCGCTCTCTACCATTGACAACTTTCTTACAATTTCCTCTCAACAATTGAAAAGAAGAGAAACATAAGGGAAAAGATTTTCCCCTTACTCTGAAATTTTATGCCTCTTCCTCATCGCTATCATGACTATTGTGCAAGGGATGATTGTCATATCTGAACTGTAAATGATCTTTTTCCTCCCACTCATATGTGGCTGATTTCTTTGAGACATCCACCTCTATTTCAACCTCATGATCATCATCATACTGATCATACTTGGGTAGATTATCCAAGTAGGGAATGCCATCAAACATGCACATCATATCAGATGGTTATTCCTCTTCAAGTTGAGATGGAGCTTCATCTTTGACTGTGTTGTGAATTGAATACATGAAAGAATCATTATCCAAACCATGGTACCAAGGATGAGCTGCAAAATTTTTGGGAACAATGACCTTTTCTTTCTCTGAAATCAATGGAACATGATGTCTTTGGACAACAAGCTCATCTTTCCTATTGATCCTCTCCATCATCTTTTCCATGGCACTGGCCAAAATGTCCAGTTTAGCTTCTGAAGATTTCAGCTGCTCCTTTTCTTTGTTCTTTACTTTTGACCTCTGATCAGCAAGTTGGCCTCCACATCAACTACAACCTTTTGAATTTCTTCAAGACTTACAATGTTCCTTTCTCTTAACTGAAATGTCATCTCAGGATCGAAGGCATCTGGGTAATGCAAGTGAGTTGATCTTGGGGGTGGCCTTATATCAGCAGGTATTGCATGATATACCTTATTGAATCTGGATGAAAAATGATGTGTTGTCTCCCCTGGATTTCTTTTCAAGTGGTCATACTCTTCTAGGATGAGGAAAACATTTCCCATGACCACCCATCTATCTAGGAAAACTTGCATAAATTGATGAAAATTTCTGATATTTGCAGCTGGCAGATTTCTAAACCAATTTTTAACTTTACCTTACAAAGATTGGGAAAACATCCTGATATAGACATCATCATCTTCAACCTCATAAAGGTCAAGAAAATATTCAAACCTCTGGATGTGTTTTTCAGCAAAAATATTGGCATCCTCTCCATGAAACCTGGGCAGATTATTGGAGTAATTTGCAGGGAGGTTATGGAGGATAGGAGGCAAATATAGGGGTTTGTATCTGTCTGGAATTTTGACAGGTACAAGAGGTGAAGCAAGAGGCTGACAATGATCCATAGCTTTAGCAAGAGTAGGAGATAAAGCGGGAGGCCGATGTCTCACTAGGACTTCTACAGGTGCATCTGAGATGCGCACAGGTGTATGAGTATGTACATAATATACAATTTGGGGTTTAGTCTCTTGAGGCTCTTCAGGTTGAAAATGATCATCCTGAATTTTAACAATATACTCTGGGCCAGGATCATTATAAGAGAGAAAGTAATTGCAGATGAAACCAATAATATCATGAATAGAATTTGAGCTTGAGTACCTAGTCTTTCTAGGCTGCTTGGTCATGCTTCAGGTTCTTCCTCCAGTGGAGTCTTTGAGTTTGCACTTTATGGAGCTGATTTGGAGTCACCAGGTGAATGACCTCAGCCTTCTTGTGTCTGGTCACTGTCCACCATCAGTGATCAGATCTGGAACTTTGAAGTGTACTACTGAAGAAAGTTCCCCAGTATGGTCACCATTCTTTTAGCACTCTGTAATTTTCCCAAGGCTATGATGGCAGTACAAAGGCAACATAAAAACCACTTTGAGTCTTGGATCTATCCCTCCGAGACTCAGAGAGGGATCTCTCTGTCAAATTTAGATTTGTTTGAAATAAGATATTAGGCTAGCTATGCAGAATAGGATAAGTTTCTGAGTTGGGTAGCTGTAGCGAAGAGGAACCATGGGCAATGGGGTCACAATATGAGATTTAATCAAAAAAAAAAATCCTATAGAAAGCCTTACAGGGAAAGGTAGGAAAATCAATGGATTCTTCATAATCTTGGAGTAAGGAAGAGGAGGAAAATTGTTAAGAGGTCAAATTAAAGACAAAGCAGTAAAGAATTATGTGTTTAACTTTTAGTGGAAAACGTTGACATTGATTTCAACTTGGAATAGGGTGTTTTTACACAAATCCTGATCTTAAATCTCTTTGAAACAATGGAGAAGACAAACATATATGATAATAGAGGAAAACAAAATCACAATGAGAAAAAATTTCACCAATGAATTTGACAAAAGAATCCTATAACTGTTGCAACTGTATTATTTGAATCGATGAAAAAATACAGCTAGCTCTGTGAGCTCTGATACAAGAATTAAATCATGGTCCCTGAATTATCCACACTTTTACATTAAAAATCATCTCTATCAATAGGAGAGGTCTTCCCATAAGTTTCAGAAGTTGGATTCAACAGCCTCGGCCAAAGATAGCCAAAAATCCCCCCAAATATGGAACTGTCCGCCATGAAACACGGGCATAATTTATGAAAAACAAAGGGGTCAGAACAGACATTTGTTTCTCTTCAACGCTGACACCTGGGAAAAAATAGAAGGAGTTTATATGATATGGGCATGTTTTGGAAAAAAACCTCCTTCGGTTTCGTCAAGTTTTCCTCCATCTCGTCGTAATAGCTCCTGCAAGATCGAGACTGTAACAGAAAAACCAAAAATCCAAAATCTGAGGCTGAAAGATAGCTTCAATTCTCCCTTCTCATGGAAACTGCGACAAAAATGAGAGATGTTTTGTTTTTTAGGCCATTACAGAGAAAATCCTCTCTCGGTTTTTAAAAATTCATTTTCATTTTCCCAGAATTGGCCTCGGAAGAAGGCATGTTGAACAGAGAAAAATGGGCAAAAAATGAGAAAAGCGGTTTTTTTTGGGGATTAGTGGTATTACGGACCCCCCCTGAGGTGGTAAGTGGTTTGAGGGGGCAGTGGGGTCCACTGGATTGTGGAAGAAAAATATCAAAAATATGAGTTCTTTGATGAAATGACAACTTCTGGTATAGCTCCGTGATGATCTCGAGGTTAAAAGGTGAGGTGGAGTCGGCTCGGGATATTTGCATCATTTGGTCGATGGTTTCTGGCATGATGAGGAAAATAATTTCCTTGGATGAGGATGGAATGGCTCTTTTCTCGGGGATATAGTGGGCTTGGCACTTGAGGGCGAATTCTGGGAAGTGGTGAATCTGGGGGAAGAGATACAAGGGTAGGTTGGACTCCTAGAGTCCAATTTCGTCACTCTTGTCCAGGAAGACTTCCTTAAGCCATGACTGTAGGTCTGTGAATTCGAAATCGCACTTTGTGTATGCGATTAAGTAATCTTTGTCAGCCAGAGAAATATTGTTGAGGTCAACAGGAGGTGGGAGAAAGAGATTCTCCTCACCTTTTGTTCGTTTTGACTTTGGTGCCATTACTGTAACAATACCTGCAAATAAAAGAACGTTAGTGAGGATGACTGTAGATCGGGGTGACTGATTTTGATAGAGAGGAAAACGGGGTAAATTCTTTGGTGCGATGAGTGGGTAAATGGTGAAGGAATGAAGAGTGAAGGTATTTTGAGGAACCAGGTATATGTTGGGCGCGAGAGATAGGTCATCTAGTTAACGGATAAGTTAGCCAGTAATAAATGGCCAACGGGTCATTTAGAACATGAGATGGCAGGTGACAACGACTGAGGGATATGGATGAGTGATGTCACAGTTATCGATTAGGGGAAAAAACCATGGTGAGGGGACTTTCCATGGGTGAACGAGGGGGAAGGACTGACGGAGTTACGGGATATGACACTTATGGAAAGATGGATAATGATGTCACGATGTGACGAGGTATGTCAGACAGCAAGAGGCGGTGGGATTCGGGACCAGTAGATTCATGCCATGTATAGATAGGTGGCCCGCCAGAGTAAAATTTCATTCCGGACCCCCCCCACTGTTAAAGGTAGATCAGTCGGGGGGGTCTGAAAAATACCTTGAGCCATCGATTTACGTGCTTTCCTTTCGACCACATATCTGTTCACGATATTTAACACACATTTCGGACCCCCCCTCCATTAAAAGAGGAACGGATTGGGGGGGCTCGGAATCCAATACAGACCGTAGATCTAAGTGCCAAAACTTGAGCCATCCAGATGCACACATACATTATCTCCGATTCTAAATCCCCCCCCCCACCATTAAAGGTAGAATGGTTGGGGGAGTCTAGAAAGATTTGTCCACCGTAGATCTGGGCGCAATCAACTGAGTCGTTGATACATGAATGGTGCATAAATGTGGGTGCGAAAAGCATATGCACCCAGAGAACTTAGCGTAAGTGCATATCGTGGGTTTTGTGCCCTGCTTCCCTTGCTTTTGTCTTCACGGGGTTAGGAAAAACCACTCAGCATAAAAAACCATGAATTTTCTTTTCTTTTCCTTGAAAATAATTTGCAAAGATGAAATATTATTTGCAAACCAAAATACACCCAGTAGTGAAAAAATTTCCAGTCACCAGATGATACTATGAATTATAGGGTTATAACAGTGGCTCCACTTGGGGATGGTACCTTCTTTCAGTAGGTGTCAAGAGCCACAGACCTATGAACATGCAGGCTAGTTCTTTATCCATTCGGCTGATCCCAAAATCTTATTCTACAACCTGTACCTATTTTGATCATTCAACTGAAACCAAATTAGAATAAACTTTGCTGAAAAAGAGATGCTCAGAATGCTGAGCTTATTCATTTTTTCCTACCTACCCTATGCTACTGATAATTTTGTCATTCTAAATGATACAATAATGCCAATGCAACCAATCAAGTAGTTGTTGAGACCAGAGGACTGTTTGACTGCTCATTAGCACAGTCAAAAAGGCAGCCTGACCTTTTGCCCATATATTCAAAACAGCAAAGCATAATGGCCGCTACTAAAAACATGATTGATATTTACAACAGAGACATCGAAAATTCTGAAGGACCAAAGTAATTCTAGGAATATATTGGGGTTCTCCAGTGAAAAAATTATCCATATAGATGGCTATAGGATCAAGGTAGAACTGACCTGTTTCTTGATATTCAAACTTAATCAACTCAACTTCATGATTTGACGTTATGGTTGTGCTATTTGCATCCTCATGCACTTCATGACATGGCTGCAACTTTTTTGATGGCTTCTGAAATGATGTTTCTCCTAAACACACCCCCGTAACTAACTGCCTGATCATGTCAATATCATAACAACTTTTCATCTCATGACTGGCAGATGAAGAATGATTTTGACCACACAAGTCATCCAATCGATCAGCTATTGGATCTTGAAAATATTGACAAGACTGCTGCATTAATTCAAATGAAATTTCCTGAATTTTTATGTACTTATCCTTCAACACTTGTCCAAGAGTCTCCTTCAAAATTTCAAATGAATTAAAGCACAATGGTACAGAGTTATTTTAGATTAACTCATAATTTGTCTCGGGTTTTAAGCTTTCATTTGGAATTTGAAAATCAGAGTAGGTAAAGTGCTGCAATTATGGGTTTAGAACAACCTCCACATCAGCACTAGCATCTTCACCTAGTTGATCAGAACATTCTCCCTCTCTACCATTGACAACTTGCTTACAATTTCCTCTCAAAAATTGAAAAGAAGAGAAACATAAGGGCAAAGATTTTTCCCTTACTCTGAAATTTTCTGCCTCTTCCTCATCACTATCATGACTGTTGTGCAAGGGCTGATTGTCATATCTAAAATGTAAATGATCGTTTTCCTCCCACTCATATGTGGCTGATTTCTTTGAGCAATCCACCTGTATTTCAGCCTCATGATCATCATCATACTGATCATACTTGGGTAGATTATCCAAGTAGGGAATTCCATCAAACATGCACATCATATCAGCTGGTTGTTCCTCTGCAAGTTGAAATGGAGCTTCATCTTTGACTATGTTGTGAATTGAATACATGAAAGAATCATTATCCAAACCATGGTACCAATAATGAGCATCAAAATGTTTAGGAACAATGACCTTTTCTTTCTCTGAAATCAATGGAACATGTTGTCTTTGGACAACAAGCTCATCTTTCATATTGATCCTCTACATCATCTTTTCCATGGCACTGGCCAAAATGTCCAGTTTAGCTTCTGAAGATTTCAGTTGCTCCTTTTCTTTGTTCTTTACTTTTGACCTTTTGATCAAAAATTTGGCCTCCACATCAACTGCAACCTTTTGCATTTCTTCAAGACTTACAGTCTTCCTTTCTCTTAACTAAAATGTCATGTCAGGATCAAAGGCATCTGGGTAATGCAGGTGACTTGATCCTCGGGGTGGCCTTATATCAGCAGGTATTGCATGATATACCTTATTGAATCTGGCTAAAAACTAATGTATTGTCTCCCCTGGCTTTCTTTTCAAGTGGTCATACTCTTCTAGGATGAGGAAAACATTTCCCATGACCACCCATCTATCTAGGAAAACTTGCATAAATTGATGAAAATTTCCAATATTTGCAACTGGCAGATTTCTAAACCAATTTTTAACTTTACCTTACAAAGACAGGGAAAACATCCTGATATAGACATCGTCATCTTCAACCTCATAAAGGTCAAGAAAATCTTCAAACCTCTAGATGTGTTTTTCAGCAGTAATATTGGCATCCTCTCCATCCAACCTGGGAAAATTATTGGAGTAATTTATAGGGAGGTCATGGAGGATAGGAGGGAAATATAGGGGTTTGTATCTGTCTAGAATTTTGACAGGTACAAGAGGTGAAGCAAGAGGCTTACAATGATCCAGAGCTTTAGCAAGAGTAGGAGATAAAGCAGGAGGCTTATGTCTCACTAGGACTTCTACAGGTGCATCTGGGATGCACAGAGGTGTATGAGTATGTACATAATCTACAATTTGGGGTTTAGTCTCTTGAGGCCCTTTAGGTTGAAAATGATCATCCTACATTTCAACAACATACTCTGGGCCAGGATCATGATAAGAGTGAAAGTAATTGCAAATGAAACCAATAATATCATGAATACAATTTGAGCTTGAGTACCTGGTCTTTCTAGGTTGCTTGGTCATGCTTCAGGTTCTTCCTCCAGTGGAGTCTTTGAGTTGGCACTGTTTGGAGCTGATTTGGAGTCGCCAGGTAAATGACCTCAGCCTTCTTGTGTCTTGTAATTTTCCACTATCAGTGATCATATCTGGAACTTTGAAGTGTACTACTGGAGAAAGTTCCCCAGTATGGTCACCATTCAGTTAACACTCTATAATTTGCCCAATGCTGTGATGGCAGTCACAGAGCCAACATCAAAACCACTTCGAGTCTTGGATCTAGCCCTCTGAGACTCAGAGAGGGATCTCTCTGTCAAATTTAGATTTGTTTGAAATAGGATATTAGGCTAGCTATGTAGATTAGGATAAGTTTCTAAGTTGGGTAGGTGCAGCAAAGAGGAACCTTGGGCAATGGAGTCACAATATGAGATTTAATCAAAAAAAAAATCCTACAGACATCCTTACAGTGAAAGGTAAGAAAATCACTGGATTCTTCGTAAGCTTGGGGCATGTCAGAGGAGGAAAATTGTTAAGAGGTCAAATTAAAGACAGAGCAGTAAAGAATTCTGCGTTTAACTTTTACTGGAAAATGTTGACATTGCTTTAAACTGGGAACAGGGTGTTTTTACACAAATCATGATATTAAATCTCTTTGAAACAATGGAAAAAAAAAACATATATGATAACATAGAAAAACAAAATCACAATGAGAAAAATATTCGCCAATGAATTTGACACAAGAATCATGTAACTGCTGCGACTGTATTATTTGAATTGATGAAAAAATACAGCTGACTCTGTGAGCTCTGATGCAAGATTTAAATCATGGTCCCTGATTGATCCACACTTTTACATTAAAAATCATCTCTATAAATAGGATAGGTCTCCCCATAAGTTTCGGAAGATGGATTCAACTACTCAGCCAAAAATAGCCAAAAATCCCCCAAAATTTGGAACTGTCCGCCATTAAAGACAGGCCTAATTTATGAAAAAAGAAAGGGTCCGAATAAACATATGTTTCTCTTCAACACTGACACCTGGGAAAAAACAGAAGAAGGTTATTGGATATGGGCATGTGATGGACAAAAACCTCTTTTGGTTTCACCAAATTTCCCTCCAGCTCGCCGTAACAACTCCTGCAAGATCGAGACTGTAACAGAAAAACCAAAAATCCGAAATCTAAGGCTAAAAGATAACTTTGATTCTCCCTTATCATGGCACCTGTGACAAAACTAAGAGAGATTTTTGTTATTTATTCCTTTATAGAGAAAAACCTCTCTTGGTTTTTAAAATTTCATTTTCATTTGCCCAGAATCGGCCTCGAAAGACGGCATGCTGAATAGAGAAAAATGGGCGAAAAATGAGAAAAGCGATTTTTTTTTAGGGTGAGTGGTATTACGGACCCCCCCTGAGGTGGTAAGCGGTTTGAGGGGGGGGGGTGTTTACTGGATTTTGGAAGAAAAATATCAAAAATATGAGCTCTTTGATGAAATGACAGCTTCTGGTATAGCTCCGTGATGATCTCGAGGTTAAAAGACGAGGCAGAGTCAGCTTGAGATATTTGCATCATTTGGTTGATGGTTTCTGGAGTGATGAGGAAAAGAATTTCCCTGGACAAGGACATAATGGTTCTTTGCTCAAGGATATAGTGGGCTTGGCACTTGAGGGTGAATTCTGGGAAGTGGTGAATCTGGGGGAAGAGATACAAGGGTAGGTTGGACTCCCAGAGTCCAATTTCGTCACTCTAGTCCAAGAAGACTTCTTTAAGCCATGAATGTAGGTCTGCGAAGTCAAAATCACACTTTGTGTATGCGATTAAGTAATCTTTTTCAGCCAGAGGAATCCTGTTGAGGTCGACAGGAGGCGGGAGAAACGGATTCTCCTCACCTTCTGTTCTTTTTGACTTTGGCACCATTACTGTAACAATACCTGCAAATAAAATAATGTTAGCGGGGATGACTGTAGATGGGGGCGACTGACTTTGATGGAGAGGAAAATGGGGTAAATTCTCTAGTGCGATGAGTGGGTAGATTGTGAAGGAATGAAGAGTGAAGGTATTTTGAGCAAATGGGTATCCGTTGGGTGCAAGAGACAGGTCAACTGGTTAACGAATAAGTTAGCTAGTAATAAATGGCCAATGGGTCATTTAGAATGTGAGATGGTAGGTGACAATGAATGAGGGATATGGATGAGTGATGTCGTGATAATCGATTGGGGGAAAAAACCATGGTGAGGGGACTTGCCACGGGTGAACGAGGGGGAAGGATTGACAGAGTTACGGGATGTAACACTTATGTAAAGATGGATAATGATGTCACGAGGTGACAAGGTATGTCAGATAGCAAGAGGCGGTGGGATTCGAGACTAGTAGATTCATGCCACGTATAGATAGGTGTCCCGCTAGAGTAAAATTCCATTCCGGACCCCCCCCCCCCCACCATTAAAGGTAGAACAGTTGGGGGGGGGGTGGTCCGAAAAATACCTTGAGCCATCAATTTGTGCACTTTCCTTTTGACCGCAGATCTATGCGCGATATTTAACACACATTCCGGACCCCCCCCCCCTCCATTAAAAGAAGAACGGATGGGGGGGTCT
>ML780938.1:387531-418241 GCA_009831015.1 Picea engelmannii
GATTCTGGACCCCCCCCCCCCCACTGTTAAAGGTAGAATGGTTGGGGGAGTTCGGAAAGACTTGTCCACCATAGATCTGGGTGCAATCATCTAAGCCGTTGATACATGAACGATGCATAAATGTGGGTGCGAAAAGCGTATGCGCCCAGAGAACTTAGGGTAAGTGCATATCGTGGGTTTTGTGCACTGCTTCCCTTGCTTTTGTCTCCACGGGGTTAGGAAAAACCACTTAGCATCAACAACCATGAATTTTCTTTTCTTTTCCTTGAAAATAATTTGCAGAGATGAAATATTATTTGCAAACCAAAATACACCCAGTAGTGAAAAAATTTCCAGTCACCAGATGATACTATGAATTGTAGGGTTATAATAGTGGCTCCACCTGGGGATGGCAGCTTCTTTTAGGAGTGTCAAAAACCACAGACCTATGAACATGTAGACCAGTGCTTTATCCATTTGGATGATCCCAAAATCTTATTCTGCAACCTGTACTTGTTTTGATCTTGCAACTGAAACCAAATTAGAATAAACTCTACTGAAAAMGATATGCTCAGAATGCTGAGCTTATTCATTTTTTCCTACCTACCCTATGCTACTRATAATTTTGTCGTTCTAAATGATACAATAATGCCAATGAAGCCAGTCAAGTAGTTGTTGAGACCAGAGGACTATTTGACTACTCATTAGCATAGTAAAAAAGGCAGCCTGACCTTTTGCCCATGGATTCAAAACTACAAAGCRTAATGGTTGCTGCTGAAAAMAAGATTGATATTTACAACAGAGACCTCGACAATTCTGAAGGAAAAAAGTAATGCCAGGAATAGATTGGGGTTCTCCAGTGAAAAAATTATCCATATAGATGGCTATAGGATCAAGGTAGAACTGACCTGTTTCTTGATATTCAAAATTAACCAATTCAACTTCATGATTTGATGCTATGGTTGTGCTATTTGCATCCTCATGAACTTCATGACATTGCTGCAACTTTTCTGATGGCTTCTGAAATGATGCTTCTGCTGAACACACCCCTGTAATAGAATGCCTGATCATGTCAATATCATAACAACTTTTCATCTCATGACTGGCGGATGAAGAATGATTTTGACCACACAAGTCATCCAACCAATCAGCTATTGGATCCTGAAAAGACTGACAAGACTGTTGCATTGATTCAAATGAAATTTCCTGAATTTTTATGTATTTATCCTTCGACAATTTGTCACAAACCTCCTCGTTACAATGACCCAACTCTAGTAACTCGTGCAATTTTTTTTTGTGTGTGTGTGTTTAAAAAGTGTGTGTGCACGTGTACAAGGGAAATAATCAATGCGTTCGACTCTGTGTCACCACCTGACGATGACTAAGACACAACCATGATGAACATAAAAAGATGACAAGGACGTACCACAGTAACAACATGCGATTAAAGACGATCAATGACCATAAGTAAGAATGACTACCTGCCCGTCCTACCCTGCAATGGTTAGTACCTCCAAGACACATAATCAACGCTCAAGCCTAGGTTCCCATCGATTTTAACCATTTAAGGTCTCAAGGCTGGCGACTATTCTGAGGAACTTGCAGGTGTCTACTTCCCGCCCGACATAGGCAGACCAAGCATTAGAATGATCTCACCCAAGTAAAACAAATACTAAAGAAAACCACTAACTCTACGGATGCGCAAGTCCGAAGGACTCTGACAACGACCAATCAATGTTAAGACAAGGTCTTTCCTACGACTCAAAGGCATTCAATACTAGCCCAATACTCTAATTGAACTCCATTAGTAGACAAGATACCTAGTCCAACCGTATAAGAATGTAAATTTAAGAAGTGCAGATTCCCCAATTACAAAATCTTAGTAATTCAAGGTACTTGGTTCAAGGACCTTACATCTTATGCGTCATTGATAACAATAAAATTTCAATAGCATTACAATGAATAACAATGTCCCTTATCTTCATAATCCCATAACCTTGCATTTGAATTACGATTAACATTAATATCATGTCACCAACACTAAAATCATATTCTTATTTTATTATGCCACAACGTTCTTCCTTTACCTATTGCAAGACCATTAAATATAGTGAAGATACAGTCACACATTCCTACCCCAAATATGTTATCCTTTAATATAAATCTCCATGTCAGTACCATGAGATAACAATAACGCTAATTCAGATGGCCATAATAATGCAATAAATAACTTTTAAATTCGTTCTATGCTATCTCATATGAATATTGCCTTCCACCACTAGAATAAAAGAAGTCACTCCATCTAACTTAAGGTTTTTAAAATAAAAGAGACTAGCTAACTACAAATTACCTTTTTACTAGATCCCTCACTCCTATGTCTAAGTCCCTACTCCCTATGCCTAAGCATAGGTATAAATCTTAATCCTATTCCTGAACATAAGACTTTGAAAACTCAACGCTAAGCCCCCAAATCTAAATCCTAAACCCAAACCTCTCATAGTATTTCATTAAATAATATGAGAACAACTCTTTAAACTAATTTCCATTGTAACAATATACATGTATATATCCTTAAGAAAACCCTTGTTAATGTCAATAAGAACACACATCCATTATGTCATCTAAAGTTAAAACCCACATGATTTTAATGGATGATTTTAATCATGAGGCATGTGCATACTCCAGAATATAATTGATGTGTAGCTATTCAAGTTAAAGAGAATATACATAACATAATGCGATATTGAAAATGACAATGCATGCACCAAGGAAAATGTAGAAAGCATCTATTATTTTGATAAATTAATTAAGGAAAAACATCTATAAACCCAATGCGTAAAGGCTTAAAACCAGGATAACAGAAGTAATTAAACGTAATAACCCTTCAGTTTTGGGTTGGATTCTTTCTTCCTTCCGAGCATAGCCCAAAACGTGCAGTCCAACAAACTTGCTACAACAAGTACTTGACTGTCAAGTGTAGTTCAAAGATCTTGCTACAGAAACTATTTGAGAGTTTTATGATGTAAGGTTTATGCTTACAATTGGAACAGAAAATACAACAAATTAAATCCATGTTATCAAAGTCAGATCAAAACAATAATAGTCAAATTAATCAACCACCTCATTTTTTAGCAAACCAAGGAATAGATTACGCTGCTTTGTAAAAAGTACAACTACCACCCAGAAAGTACAACTACCACCCAAAAGCACACTGTGGAAAAGGGCATAAAATTTAAAATGGGCAATGAGGTAAAAGAAAAATTAAAACAATAATCTTCCACTAATGGACTTGAATTGGACATATCCAGGGCTTATTAAAGGTAATAACTAGGTTTTACATAACAACTGATAAAAACTAAATTGAGCAGGAGACGAACCGTAGTGGTTATTGACCTGTAACGTTCAATAAGCGTCGTCTTGTGGGAGAACAATATCTTAACCCTGTAATCTTAATTTATTTGCTTATTTTAAAATTAAATTTGACATATGATCATAAACGTGATATCATGCAGTTATGATCTAGAATCAAATTATAACCCATTTCAAGAAGATTCGGCAGCAGGGAAACGATATCTCACGCAAGTTATGACCCAATAGGTTTAAATTAAAAACAACCATTTCCAGAAAAATTTCGGCAATGTAGAAACGCTCACAGGGATGCAGATACACCCATGGCAATGAGAAAATGCCCACCAGCATTCACACAATACTCAGCATTCAAAACAATACTCAGTAGGTTTTAAATGCCCACCAAAAATCAACACCCACAGTAGATTTAAAACGCCCACCAGCGTTCAAACAATACTCAACATTCAACAATACTCAGTAGATTTAAAACGCCCACCAAATAATCAATGCACACAGTAGATTTAAAACACCCGCTAGCATTCAAAACAATACTCAGCAGTCAAACAATACTCAGTATATTTAAAACGCCCACCAAAAAAATCAAACGCCCACAGCAAAAGAAAAATGCCCACAAAATAGTAAAAACACCCCCAGTGAAGTAAATACACCATCAAAAAATAAAAACACCCCCGGCAGAAAGTAAATACACAAACAGATATAAAATGCCCCTGGCAATATAAAAAAAACGCCCAGGGAAATGTATAAACACCCCGGCAATATAAAAACGCCCAGGGAAATGTATAAACACCCCGACAATATAAAAACGCCCAACATTCAACAATAAGGAGAGGGTTTTAATAACAGAACTGGTTCATTGGGCTAACCCACGCATAAAAACGCAGACCAACATAACTCAAGTAGTGCATAGTAGGAGACTCCGTAGAACCCCAACAAGGTCATTGAAAGGCCCGCTGAGGTTGATCAGCTCACGGTGCGACGAAATTACAGCAAGGTAAGCACGCACAGGGAGGAGAAGGCAGCGCCAAAAATGTTTTACAGCATATACTATATCATAAAACCCTTTTTCATTCTATATTACCAAATTAAAAATCATATCGTTTCCTTATAGCCCACCGCGATGTCGTCCGCGCTCGGTGCCGCTCCCGCTCGCCGACCGTAGAGACTACACCGGTACCTCCCAGCCAAGCGCTAGGGGTACTCTGCTTCCCCCTTAGCCCCCTGAGCCGCAAAGGGGCCACACACAGTCCAGATAGTATACCTAGCTTCCCATCTCACCTCCACGGCTGAGCTACCAGTCTAATCCCATATGAGAAAGTCCCAACTCCTCACAAGCAATCAGTCCTGTCCAAATTCGGTAGCATAACGATACCTAACAACCCATCCCTTTTTCCCTTCATCCCCCTTTCTTTTATAGAGTTTTGAGACCCCCTCTTGCCATAATCAAATTTAATTTATTTTTTTCAGAAAACCCTCCAAAAATTCTCTGTCTTACAAGTGTCACTCATCACCCACGTTTCTCCAAAATTATATTCCTTTTTTTTTTTTTTTTAAAAAAAAAAAAACCCAAAAGGTAAATGCGCTAATACATCTTTTCATTTAATTTTTAAATTCATACTTTTTATACTCCCGCTCGTTAATAATTTTATTGCTATTGTTTCAATCTGAGTTTATGTATGAGTTTTAAGGAAAATAGCTTAGTCCCTTAAGCATTCAATTTATTCACTGATGGTTATGCGTTCTGTCAATCAAGGCTATGGATTTTGGTATTCGTTATTTTATGAATTAGTTTAATTTTTGAAAAACTATTGCGTTCATAAGGGAGTTATGCTTTCAATATGTTAATGAACTCTCATTGAAGGTTGTGTTTAAAGAAGGAGAGGCCTTCAATGAAATTTATTGTCTGAGTTAACTAAAACTGTATTTATGTATATTTTTATTTTTAAGAAAGTTATGTTTCAATTTGAATAAAGGTTATGAGTTCATTAAAAGTTAAATGGTTGAAAAAGATTATGAAATCTTGTATCCGTTGATATATTGGTTGTAGTTGGATGAAGTTAACGTTAATAACTCCAAGAACTAGAGCTCAAGTACGTTCTAAAAATTGTATTCTCATCGCACTGCATTGAGGTGTGAACTCTAGCCTAAAATCTCATAATGATGTTTGCTTAAT
This sequence comes from Picea engelmannii, assembly GCA_009831015.1. Taxonomy (NCBI): domain Eukaryota; kingdom Viridiplantae; phylum Streptophyta; class Pinopsida; order Pinales; family Pinaceae; genus Picea; species Picea engelmannii. The sequence continues at coordinate 393,050 of ML780938.1, forward strand.
TATTTTAAGGGTTATTAGGGTTAATTTCTATTAATAATGATATTTGGGTATAGGATTAGGTCAAGATTCATTGGAGCTATTTCATTTAGAATTAGGGTTAGGCTCTTTTTAGAGTTAGAGTTAGGGCCTTTTTCCTTAAGGTTAAATGGAATTTTTATCTTAGAGAAGTTTTTTAGACTTGGTTTTAGATTTTGAACTGGGCGACACAGGTTTAGGGAATTTGTTTAAGGATTTATTAAGGCGTTATTGTCTTAGGTCTATTTAGGCTTGTTTCCTTAATCCACATCAATGCGACGTGCCCTTCAGGATGCACCACGTGATCCAAGGGTGCCACTCCCCTCATTCATTTCCTTTGCGCGACGTGCCCTTCATGATGCACCATGTGCTCCAAGGGTGCCACTCTCTTCTTGTGTTTCATTTGTGCGACGTGCCCTTCAGGATACACCACGTGCTCCAAGGGTTCCACTCGCCAACTGGACTGATTGGTAGACATCTATAACCCCTGGAGTCAACAGTCCGCCAGGTGAACTTGTGGGAGACTAAGGGCTCTAAGGAATAAGGCCCCTGCCTTATTGCGCACCCCTTAGAATCATCATGAGCGACTGTCACAGTCTACCCCCATGACATCGTGGATCCTCTCGAACTAGGTAATCATTAACCTACAGTTCGATCCACGGCGGGAGTGCTAGTAGATGGTGGCAGGGCTGCTGTCCACCCCTCTCCCTCGACCTCTCTGGAAATCGTGTGTGGCCCCTTTACTTCATATGTGAGTCTGGTCGGCAAGCTATTGTCAACCTACATCATCAACAATCGTGTCAAAACATGTCAACATCACATCATCAAATCAAATGAAATATCACAGTAAATAAATCAACCCAATAGCACACTCCCTGATTCAGTCTGGAGTCCAAGGGGGTTTCACTGATGCCTCTGCATCATCAAGGTCCAAAAACCTGCACACTCAATAAAACTGAGTCAATAGCACCTGTCTACATCAAATAGTAAAACCTCATGTCGTCTATCATAATGGATCATAATCAAGTATAAATAGTTTAACATCATAAAAGTCCAGATCACTTGCGAGCAAGTGTCCTCAAAGAATAAGTTTTCTCAGAGCACCAGAGAGGGATGTTACATACACCCCCTCTTGGTCTAAACTTCGTCCTGAAGTTTCTCAGTATAAATGCCAAAATAAAAGTACCATAGTATCATAAGTCTATCTATCAAAAAAAAATGGGAACTGCTGACACATATCATATGTGTCCTCCCAGGTCGTCGAGTGCGGACTATAACTGTCCCACTGGACCTTGACCTGATCTACCATTCGATGTCATAACTGTCGAACACAATTATCTAAGATGCAGACCGGCTCAGCCGTGAGCACTCCCTCGTCTGATACCTGGAAGGAACTCATGCCAATCACATGTGTAGGATAACTAATATAATGTCTAAGAACAGATACATGAAAAACATTGTGCATACGCCTCAAGGAATCAGGCAAGGCTAGTCTATAGGCCAAGGGCCCCTTTCTCTCCACAATCTTGAAAGGTCCCACGAACCTAGGAGAGAGTTTATCTCCCTTTCCAAACTTGATCGAACTCTTATGCGGTTTAACCCGCAAGAAGACTCGATCGTCAACCTCGTAACTACGGTCGACTCGGTGTGCATCGGCATAACTCTTCTGTCAATCCTGTGCTTCTTTAGTCCCTTGTCTTAAGGTTTTCATTTGGTCTTCCATTTCTTGGATCGGTTCTGGTCCCACCAAGACCCTATCCTCAAACTGATCCAAACTCAAAAGGCGTCATCTGAATGTTGCTCTGGTAACTGTTGTTGTAAGCGAACTCTACTAGTGGCAAGAATTCTTCCCAACACTTTTGATGGTCCATTACGTGCATGCGCAACATGTCTTCTAAGGTTTGGTTTGTTCGTTCGGTCTTTCTGTCAGTCTCTGGGTGATATGCAGTACTAAAAATTAGGTTGGGTTCCCAAGGCCTCTTGGAAACTCATCCAAAATTGTCCAGTAAACACTGATCCTCGAGCGAATATAATCTTCTTAGGCATGCCATGCAGCCCCACAATCTCACTGATGAAAACTCTAGCTATATCAGGTGCCTGATATGTCGTACGCATAGGAATAAAGTGAGCACTCTTCGTCAGACTGTCTACCACTACGAAAATCAAGTCGTGTCTCCTTGCCGTCAGTGGCAATCCAACAATAGAATCCATCAAAATATCTTCCCATTTCGATTCTGGATTGGCATGTGGTTGTAGTAATCAGGCTGGGTGTCTATGTTCAGCCTTTACCTATTGACACTCCAGACCTCTGGCCACATAGTTGATTATGTCGGCCTTCATTCCCTTCTAGAAGAATAAGGGTTTAAGGTCTACCCTCATCTTTGTCACTCCTGGGTGAGCCATATAAACTACTCTATGAGCCTCCCTGAGGATCAAACTCCTCAACTCGTCGTTTGGCGGTACGTAAATCCAGCCTCTAACCTCAACAACCCGTCGCTATCAAAGGAAATCCCTCATATCGTGGTACCATCATTGTGTTTTGTCCGATAAAATTCTCAACTTCTTTGTACCAGTCATCGTCACGTTGTAAAGTGAGAATCTTCTCACGTAGATTCATCTGAAGAGGAAACACCAAACAGATGCATGGTCTCCGACTCAAAGCATCAGCCACTCGGTTCACTGTTCCCTTTATGTAAGTAATCTCGAAGTCATACTCGCTAAGCCATTTCGACCAACGTCGTTGTCACGCGTTCAGGTCGCTCTGCGTAAAAATGTGTTTTAGTCCACAATGATCAGTCCTTAATTCAAATTTTCATCCAACAAGGTAGTGTCTCCAAACCTTCAAGGCATATACAATGGCTAATAACTCCAAATCGTGCATCGCTTAGTTCTCCTCATGCCTTCTCATCTTCCTCGAAATGTAAGAAATCAGTCGTTCGTCTTGCATCAAGACTCCGCCTAAACCTTCCTTGGATGCGTCAGTGCATACCAAGAAGTCTGCATCCATGTCAGGGACCTTTAGTATCAGCGCTGTGGTCAACAACTCTTTTAGCCTTCGAAATGATTCTGTGAATTTCTCGGTCCAGACAAACTTCTTGTTTTTCTTCTGCAATTCCGTGATCGGATTTTCTATCTTCAAAAATCCCTTGACAAACTGTTGATAGCATCCTGCTAAACCCATAAAACTACGCACTTCTGTGACATTCGTCGATGCAAGCCATTCCATAATAGCCTCAACCTTGGCTGGATCCACCGTGATACCTTCGTCGGAGATGACATGCCCTAAGTAGTGAATTCTTGATTGATAAAAAGAGCATTTGGACAACTTCCCATACAATTTTTGCTCTCGCATACATTGTAGTACCAAGCGCAAGTGCTCGTCATGCTCCTCCATCGTCCAAGAGTATATCAAAATATCGTCAATGAATACTTGGATGAACTTGTCCAAGTACTGGCGGAACACCCCGTTCATCAAACTCATGAATACCCCTGGGGTGTTTGTCAGTCCAAATGGTAAAACAATAAACTCGTAATGTCCAAATCTCGTCTTAAAGGCAGTCTTAGGGATGTCATCCTCCTTGATCCATAACTGGTGATACCCTGATCGCAAATCGATCTTGGAGAATACCATCGCACCCTTCATTTGATCAAACAGATCATCAATTCTTGGTAAGGGATACTGATTCTTGATCGTAGCCTTGTTTAGTTGACGATAGTCAATGCAAAGCCTCCATGATTTGTCCTTCTTTCATATGAAAATAATTGGTGCACCCCACAGTGACACACTAGGGTGTATCAGTCCCAGGTCCAACAACTCCTTCATTTGCATTTTCAACTCTTGCAACTCCAGGGTTGACATCTGATAAGGCGTTCTTGCTATCGGTTCAGTTCCCAGTTTCAGGTCTATAGTAAACTCCAATTCCCTTTCCAGTGGCATCCCAGGTAACTCCTCTAGAAATAAGTCCGCAAACTCCTTCACCACTGGAACGTGTTCTAGACCTTCCGCTACTCCCTCTTCATTTAGCACAGGGATCGCATAAAGCTCGCACCCCTTGCACATACTCTTCCGTAACTGTAAGAAAGAGACAAACCTCAAGGATACTCCCTGGTTCCATCCTACAATCACGCGTCTCTTTCCTTCATCATCGACCGAGCTCAACCGTTTCGTCTTACAGTTGAGTATCACCTCATGCGATTCCAACCAATCCATACCAATCACGACGACATAAGATCCTAAGATTGTGATGTACAAGTTGACCCTCGCGACAAACTCTCCCAGGTTAAGGGCACAGCCCGTAACCTTTCCTCCAACCTTGTGTTTGGCTCTTGAAGCCATCTCCACGAAGCTAAAATCATCTTGTTCAACTGCCTTTACCTTAATATTTTTTAGCGCTGCACCAGAAATGAAACTCTCAGTAGCACTTGGGTCGATCAAAATACTAAGGGTCTGGTCAGCGACACTACCTGTCGTCTCAAGCACAGTCGACTGATGCTATGCCTAGAGGTTATTCACCACTACATGAATCTGATGGGCCTTGCCCCTATCTCCCACGGTAGTGGGTCCAGCTGAACTTGATGCTTAGGTCCTCCCCTTTGGGCAGTCGCACTGGTAGTGTGGTTCCCCACACGTCCAACACTCCTTCTTTGGCCCAGTAGTCTTGCTACCTGAAGTAGAAGTTGGATTCCAACCTAAGGCCAACCCAACTTGTTGACCATAAGTTTCTCGATAAAAAGGGTGCGGAGCATACCGAAGCAGCTCCCAAAAGGGCCTCGTACTTGGGCCCCGTGCGGTCACCTTGTCCCAAGGAATCAAAATCGGGGAGTTGACGCTCCTCGAATTCCTCAGAAGATACCTCTTGGGAACCAGTCAATGGTCAGTTCCCATGACACATCGCCGACGACTAGGTTCAAAGGGGTAGGAGCGTCTTCCACCATAAAATATTGCTCCTCTTCAGTTGAAAGACCACCATGTGGACCTTCCTGTTGGAGGTCGTAAACGTGAAGCATGAAGCACACGCCTTTCTCTACAACTATTATTCGATGACACCACCGTCTGTGACACTCATGGACGCTAGATCTCATCTCTCTCTTGATCTCGGAGGATGATAATGGTACTAGCTAGCGTGTCGTGGACCCTTAGGGGTGCCCTCTAAATGCGATCTCCACGAGGACGTATTTAAGGTTTTTACTTAACGCAAGGGTTAATACTCAGTGGGTTACTATTGTGGAAAGGCTGGCGATTCACAGTCACAGGGTTGAACCGGCTCTGATACCATATGTAATGAACCTCCTCGTTACGACGACCCAACTCTAGTAACTAGTGCAATTTTTTTTTTTTGTGTATGTGTTTAAAAAGTGTGCGCACGCGTGTACAAGGGAAACAATCAATGCGTTTGACTCTGCGTCGCCACGTGACGACGACTAAGATGCAACCATGATAAACATAAAAATATGACAAGGATGTACCATAGTAACAATATGCGATTAACGACGATGAACGACCATAAGTAAGACTGACTATCCGCCCATCCTACCCTGCAATGGTTAGTACCTCCAAGACACATAATCAACGCTCAAGCCCAGGTTCCCATTGATTTTAACCATTTAAGGTCTCGGGGATGGAAACTGTTCTAAGGAACCTGGAGGTGTCTACTTCCCGCCCGACATAGGCAGACCAAGCATTAGAATGATCTCACCCAAGTACAAAAGCTACTAAAGACAACCACTAACTCTACGGACGCGCAATTCCGAAGGACTCGGACAACGACCAATCAATGTTAAGACAAGGTCTTTCCTACGACTCAAAGGCATTTAATACTGGCCCAATACTCCAATTGAACTCCATTAGTAGACGAGATACCCATTCCAACCATATAAGAATGTAAATTTAAGAAGTGCAGATTCCCCAATTACAAAATCTTAGTAATTCAAGGTACTTGGTTCAAGGACCTTACATCTTATGCGTCATCGATAACAATAAAATTTCAATAGCATTACAATGAATAGCAATGTCCCTTATCTTCATAATCCCATAACCTTGCATTTGACTTACCAATAACATTAATATCATGTCACCAACACTAAAATCATATTCTTATTTTATTATGCCATAACGTTCTTCCTTTACCTATTGCAAGACCATAAAATATAGTGAAGATACAATCGCACATTCCTACCCCAAATATGTTATCCTTTAATATAAAGCTCCATGTCAGTACCATGAGATAACAATAATGCTAATTCAGATGGCCATAATAATGCAATAAATAAATTTTAAATTCGTTCTATGCTATCTCATATGAATATTGCCTTCCACCACTAGAATAAAAGAAGTCACTCCATCTAACTTAAGGTTTCTAAAATAAAAGAGACTAGCTAACGACAGATTACCTTTTTACTAGATCCCTCGCTCCTATCTCTAAGTCGCTACACCCTATGCCTAAGAATAGGTATAAATCTTAATCCCATTCCTGAACATAAGACTTTGAAAACTCAACGCTAAGCCCCCAAGTCTAAATCCTAAACCCAAACCTCTCATAGTATTTCATTAAATAATACGAGAACAACTCTTTAAACTAATTTCCACTGTAACAATATACATGTATATATCCTTAAGAAAACCATTGTTAATATCAATAAAAACACACATGCATTATGTCATCTAAAGTTAAAAACCACATGATTTTAATGGATGATTTTAATCATGAGGCATGTGCATACTCCAGAATATAATTGATGTGTAGCTATTCAAGTTAAAGAGAATATACATAACATAATGCGATATTGAAAATGACAATGCACGCACCAAGGAAAATGTAGAAATCATCTATTATTTTGATAAATTAATTAATGAAAAACATCTATAAACCCAATGAGTAAAGGCTTAAAACCAGGATAACAGAAGTAATTAAACGTAATAACCCTTCAGTTTTGGGTTGGATCCTTTCTTCCTTTCGAACATAGCCCAAAAAGTGCAGTCCAACAAACTTGCTACAACAACTACTTGACTGTCAAGTGCAATTCAAAGATCTTGCTACATAAACTATTTGAGAGTTTTATGATGTAAGTTTTATGCTTACAATTAGAACATAAAATACAACAAATTAAATCCATGACATCAAAGTCAGATCAAAACAATAATAGTCAAATTAATCAACCACCTTATTTTTAGCAAACCAAGGAATATATTACGTTGCTTTGTAAAAAGTACAACTACCACCCAGAAAGTACAACTACCACCCAAAAGCACACCGTGGAAAAGGGCATAAAATTTAAAATGGGCGATGAGGTAAAAAAAAATTAAAACAATAATCTTCCACTGATGGACTTGAATTGGACATATCTAGTGCTTATTAAAGGTAATAACTAGGTTTTACATAATAGCTGATAAAAACTAAATTGAGCAGGAGACGAACCATAGTGGTTATTGACCTGTAACATTCAATAAGTGTCGTCTTGTGGGAGAACAATATCTTAACCCTGTAATCTTAATTTATTTACTTATTTTAAAATTAAATTTGACATATGAGCATAAATGTGATATCATGCAGCTATGATCCAGAATCAAATTATAACCCAATTCAGGAAGATTCGGCAGCAGGGAAACGATATCTCACGCAAGTTATGACCCAGTAGGTTTAAATTAAAAATAAACATTTCCAGAAAAATTTCGGCAATGTAGAAACGCTCACAGGGATGCAGACACGCCCATGGCAATGAGACAATGCCCACCAGCATTCAAACAATACTCAGCATTCAAAACAATACTCAATAGGTTTTAAACGCCCACCAAAAATCAACTCCCACAGTAGATTTAAAACGCCCACCAACGTTCAAACAATACTCAACATTCAACAATGCTCAGTAGATTTAAAATGTCAACCAAATAATCAATGCACACAGTATATTTAAAATGCCCGCTAGCATTCAAAACAATACTCAGCAGTCAAACAATACTCAATAGATTTAAAACGCCCACCAAAAAAATCAAACGCCCATAGCAAAAGCAAAATGCCCACGGAATAGTAAAAACACTCCCAGTGAAGTAAATACACCATCAGAAAATAAAAACGCCCTCGACAGAAAGTAAATATAGCAACAGAAATAAAACACCCCCGACAATACAAAAAAAATGCCCAGGGAAATGTATAAACGCCCCGGCAATATAAAAACACACAACATTCAACAATAAGGAGAGGGTTTTAATAACAAAACTAGTTCATCGAGCTAACCCATGCGTAAAAACACAGACCAACATAACTCAAGTAGTGCATAGTAGGAGACTGTGTAGAACCCCAGCAAGGTCATTGAAAGGCCCGACGAGGTTGATCAGCTCAGTGCGCGAGGAAATTACATCAAGGTAAGCACGCACAGGGAGGAGAAGGCAGCGCCAAAAATGTTTTACAGTATATACTATATCATAAAACCCTTTTTCATTCTATATTACCAAATTAAAAATCATACCATTGCCTTATAGCCTACCGCGATGTCGTCCGCGCTCCGTGCCGCTCCCGCTCGCCGACCGTAGAGACTACACCGGTACCTCCCAGCCAAACGCTAGGGGTACTTTGCTTCCCCCTTAGCCCCCTGAGCCGAAAAGGGGCCACACACAGTCTAGATAGTATACCTAGCTTCCCAGCTCACCTCCACGGCTGAGCTACCACTCTAATGCTAGCTAAGAAAGTCCCAACTCCTCACAAGCAATCAGTCCAGTCCAAATTCGGCAGCATAACGATACCAAACAACCCATCCCTTTTTCCCTTCATCCCCCTTTCTTTTATAGAGTTTTGAGACCCCCTCTTGCCCTAATCACATTTAATTTAATTTTTTAAGAAAACCCTCCAAAAATTCTCTGTCTTACAAGTGTCACTCATCCCCCACGTTTCTCCAAAATTATTTTCCTTTTTTTTTTAAAAAAAAACAAGAAAAACAAAAGGTAAATGCGCTAATGCATCTTTTCATTTTATTTTTAAATTCATACTTTTTATACTCCCGCTCGTTAATAATTTTATTACTATTGCTTCAATCTGAGTTTATGTATGAGTTTTAAGGAAAATAGGTTAGTCCCTTAAGCATTCAATTTATTCACTGATGGTTATGCGTTTTGTCAATCAAGGCTATGGCTTTTGGTATTCATTATTTTATGAATTAGTTAATTTTTGAAAAACTATTGCATTCATAAGGGAGTTATGCTTTCAATATGTTAATGAACTCTCATTGAAGGTTGTGTTTAAAGAAGGAGAGGCCTTCAATGAAATTTATTGTCTGAGTTAACTAAAACTGTATTTATGTATATTTTTATTTTTAAGAAAGTTATGTTTCAATTTGAATAAAGGTTATGAGTTCATTGAAAGTTAAATGGTTGAAAAAGATTATGAAATATTGTATCCGTTTATATATTGGTTGTAGTTGGATGAATTTAACGTTAATAACTCCAAGAACTAGAGCTCAAGTACATTCTAAAAATTGTATTCTCATCGCACTGCATTGAGGTGTGAAATCTAGCCTAAAATCTCATAATGATGTTTGCTTAATTATTTTAAGGGTTATTAGGGTTAATTGCTATTAATAATGATATTTGGGTATAGGATTAGGTCAAGATTCATTGGAGATATTTCATTTAGAATTAGGGTTAGGCTCTTTTTAGAGTTAGAGTTAGGGCCTTTTTCCTTAAGGTTAAACAAATTTTTTATCTTAGAGAAGTTTTTTAGACTTAGGTTTAGATTTTGAACTGGGCAACACAGGGTTAGGGAAGTTGTTTAAGGATTTATTAAGGCGTTATTGTCTTAGGGATATTTAGGCTTGTTTCCTTCATCCACATCAATGCGACGTGCCCTTCAGGACACACCACGTGCTCCAAGTGTGCCATTTTCCTCGTTTGTTTCCTTTGCGCGACGTGCCCTTCAGGATGCACCACATGCTCCAAGGGTGCCACTCGCTTCTTGTGTTTCGTTTGTGCGACGTGCCCTTCAGGATGCAACACATGCTCCAAGGGTTCCATTCGCCAACTGGACTGATTTGTAGACATCTATAACCCCTGGAGTCAACACTCCACCATGTGAACTTGTGAGAGACTAAGGGCTCTAAGGAATAATACCCCCACCTTATTGCGCACCCCTTAGAATCATTGTGAGCGACTGTCACAGTCTGCACCCATGACATCGTGGATCCTCTCGAACTAGGTAATCGTTAACCTACAGTTCGACCCACAGCAGGAGTGCTAGTAGGCGGTGGTAGGGCTATTGTCCACCCCTCTCCCTCGACCTCTCTGGAAATCGTGTTTGGACCCTTTACTCCATATGTGAGTCTGGTCGGCAAGTTATCGTCAGCCTGCATCATCAACAATCATGTCAGAACATGTCAACATCACATCATCAAATCAAATGAAATCAAAGGGCCTTTTTCCTTAAGTTTAAATGAAATTTTTATCTTAGAGAAGTTTTTTAGACTTAGGTTTAGATTTTGAACTGGGCAACACAGGGTTAGGGAAGTTGTTTAAGGATTTCTTAAGGCATTATTGTCTTAGGGATATTTAGGCTTGTTTCCTTCATCCACATCAATGCGACGTGCCCTTCAGGATGCACCACGTGCTCCAAGGGTGCCACTCACCTCGTTCGTTTCCTTTGCGCGACGTTCCCTTTAGGATGCACCATGTGCTCCAAGGGTGCCACTTGCTTCTTGTCTTTCTTTTGTGCGATGTGCCCTTCAACATGCACCACGTGCTCCAAGGGTGTCACTCGCCAACTGGACTGATTGGTAGACATATATAACCCATGGAGTCAACACTCAACCAGGTGAACTTGTGGGAGACTAAGGGCTCTAAGGAATAAGGCCCTGGCCTTATTGAGCACCCCTTAGAATCATCGTGAGCAACTGTCGTAGTCTTCCCCCACAACATCGTGGATCCTCTCGAACTAGTTAATCATTAACCTACAGTTCGAGCCACGACGAGAGTGCTAGTAGGCGGTGGTAGGGCTGTTGTCCACCCCTCTCCCTCGACCTCTCTGGAAATCGTGTGCGGCCCCTTTACTCCATATGTGAGTCTGGTCGGCAAGCTATCGTCAGCCTGCATCATCAGCAATCGTGTCAAAACATGTCAACATCACATCATCAAATCAAATGAAATATCACAGTAAATAAATCAACCCAATAGCACACTCCCTGACTCAATCAAGAGTCCAAGGGGGTTTCACCGATGCCTCTGCATCATCAAGGTCCAAAACCCTGCACACTCAATAAAACTAAGTCAATAGCACCTGTCTACATCAAATAGTAAAACCTCATTTCATCTATCATAATGCATCATAATCAAGTATAAATAGTTTAACATCATAAAAGTCCAGATCACTTGTCAGCAAGTGTCCTCAAAGAATAAGTTTTCTCAGAGCACCAGAGCGGGATGTTACATACACCCCCTCTTGGTCTAAACTTCGTCCCGAAGTTTCTCAGTATAAATGCCAAAATAAAAGTACCATAGTATCATAAGTCTATCTATCAAACAAAAATGGGACCTGCTGACGCATATCATATGCGTCCTCCCAGGACGCCGAGTGCAGACTATAATTGTCCCACTGGACCTTGACCTAATCTATCATTCGACGTCGTAATTGTCGAATGTGATGATCTAAGATGCGGACCAGCTCAGCCATGAGCGCTCCCTCGTCTGATACCTGCAAGGAACTCATGTCAATCATGTGTGTAGGATCACTAATATAATGTCTCAGAACAGATACATGAAAAACATCGTGCATACGCCTCAAGGAATCAGGCAAGGCTAGTCGATAGGCCAAGGGCCCCTTTCTCTCCACAATCTCAAAAGGTCCCACGAACCTAGGAGAGAGTTTAGCTCCCTTTCCAAACTTGATCGAACTCTTATGCGGTTTAACCTACAAGAAGACTCAATCGCCGACCTCGTAACTATGGTCGAATCGGTGCACATCGACATAACTCTTTTGTCGATCCTGCGCTTCTTTAGTCCCTTGTCTTAAGGTTTTCATTTGGTCTTCCATTTCTTGGATCGCTTCTGGTCCCACCAGGACCCTATCCTCAAGCTGATCCAAACTCAAGGGCATCCGACACGGTCGCCCGTAAAGAAACTTGAAAGGAGCCATCTGAATGTTGCTCTGGTAACTGTTTTTGTAAGTGAACTCTACTAGTGGCAAGAATTCTTCCCAATGCTTTTTTTGGTCCATTACGTGCATGCAAAACATGTCTTCCAAGGTTTGGTTCGTTCGTTCGGTCTGTCTGTTAGTCTCTGGGTGATATGCAGTACTAAAAATTAGGTTCGGTTCCAAAGGACTCTTGGAAACTCATCCAAAATTATCTAGTAAACACTAATCCTCAATCGGATATAATCTTCTTAGGCACGCCATGCAGCCTCAGAATCTCACTGATGAAAACTCTAGCTATGTTAGGTGCCTGATACGTCATACGCTCAAGAATAAAGTGAGCACTCTTCGTCAGAGTGTCTACCACTATGAAAATCAAGTCGTGTCTCCTTGCCATCAGTGGCAATCGAACAATAGAATCCATCGAAATATCTTCCCATTTCGATTCTGGAATGGCATGTGGTTGTAGTAATCTGGCTAGGTGTCTATGTTTGGCCTTTACCTGCTGACACTCCAGACCTCTAGCCACATAGTTGACTATGTCGGCCTTCATTTCCTTCCAGAAGAATAAGGGTTTAAGGTTTTCCCTCATCTTCGTGACTCTTGGGTGAGCCATATAAACTTCTCTATGAGCCTCACTCAAGATCAACCTCCTCAACTTGTCATTTGGCGGTACGTAAATCCGACCACTAACCTCAACAACCCATCGCTATCAAAGGAAAATCCCTCATATCGTGGTACCATCATTGTGTTTTGTCCGATAAAATCCTTGGCTTCTTTGTACGAGTCATCATCATGATGTAAAGTGAGAATATTCTCACATAGATTCATCTGAAGAGGAAACACTGAACAGATGCGTGGTCTCTGACTCAAAGCATCATCCACTCGGTTCACTGTTCCCTTTATGTAAGTAATCTCGAAGTCGTACTCGCTAAGACATTCTGACCAACGCTGTTGTCGCGCGTTCAGGTCGCTTTGTGTAAAAATGTGTTGCAATCCACAATGATCAGTCCTTAATTCAAATTTTCATCCAACAAGGTAGTGTCTCCAAACCTTCAAGGCATATATGATGGCTAATAACTCCAAATCATGCGTTGGTTAGTTCTCCTCATGCCTTCTCAGCTTACTCGAAATGTAAGCAATCACTCGTTCGTCTTGCATCAAGACTCCGCCTAAAACTTCCTTGGATGTGTTAGTGCATACCAAGAAGTCTACGTCCATGTCAGGGACCTTTAGTATCGACGCTGTGGTCAACAACTCTTTTAACCTTCGAAATGATTCTGCACATTTCTCAGTCCAGACAAACTTCTTCTTTTTCTTCTGCAATTCCATGATCGGATTTGCTATCTTCAAAAATCCCTCGACAAACTGTCGATAGTATCCTGCTAAACCCATAAAAATACGCACTTCTGTGACATTCGTCGACGCAGGCCATTCCATAATAGCCTCAACCTTGGTTGGATCCACGGCGATACCTTCGTCGGAGATGACATTCCCTAAGTAGTGAATCCTTGATTGATAAAAAGAGCATTTGGACAACTTCCCATACAATTTGTGCTCTCGCAGACATTATAGTACCAAGCGCAAGTGCTCGTCATGCTCCTCCATTTTCCGAGAGTATATCAAAATATCGTCAATGAATACTTGGACGAACTTGTCCAAGTACTCGTGGAACACCCTGTTCATCAAACTCATGATACCCCTGGGGCGTTTGTCAGTCCAAATGGTAAAACAGTAAACTCGTAATGTCCAAATCTCTTGTTAAAGGCGGTCTTAGGGATGTCATCCTCCTTGATCCATAACTGATGATACCCTGATCACAAATTGATCTTGGAGAACACCATCGCACCCTTCATTTGATCAAACAGATCATCAATTCTTGGTAAGGGATATTGATTCTTGATTGTAGCCTTGTTCAGTTGATGGTAGTTAATGCAAAGCCTCCACGATCCGTCCTTATTTCGTATGAAAATAACTGGTGCACCCCACGTTGACACACTAGGGCGTATCATTCCCAGGTCCAGCAACTCCTTCAGTTGCATTTTCAACTCTTGCAACTCCGGGGTCGACATCTGATAAGGCGTTCTTGCTATCGGTTCGGTCCCCGGTTTCAGGTCTATAGTAAACTCCAATTCCCTTTCCGGCGGCATCCCAGGTAACTCCTCTGTAAATACGTCCACAAACTCCTTCACCACTGGAAGGTGTTCTAGACCTTCCGCTACTCCCTTTTCATTTAGCGCGAGGATCGCATAAAGCTTGCACCCCTTGTGCATACTCTTCCGTAACTGTAAGGAAGAGATGGACCTCAGGGATACTCCCTGGTTCCATCCTACAATCACGCGTCTCTGTCCTTCATCATCGACCGAGCTCAACCATTTCGTCTTACAGTTGAGTATCGCCTCATGCGATTCGAACCAATCCATACCAATCACGATGTCATAAGATCCTAAGATCCTGACGTACAATTTGACCCTCGCGACAAAGTCTCCCAAGTTAAGGGCACAACCCGTAACCATTCCTCCAACCTTCTGTTTGGCTCTTGAAGCCATCTCCACGAAGCTAAAATCATCTTGTTCAACTGCCTTTACCTTAATCCTTTTTAGCGCTACACCAGAAATGAAACTCTCAGTAGCACCTGGGTCTATCAAAATACTAAGAGTCTGGTCAGAGACAGTACCTGTCGTCTCGAGCACAGTTGACTGATGCTCTACCTGGTGGTTATTCACCACTGCATGAATCCAATGGGCCTTGCCCCTATCTCCCACGGTAGTGGGTCCAGCTGAACCTGACACTCAGGTCCTCCACTTCGAGTAGTCACGTTGGTAGTGTGGTTCCTCACATGTCCAACACTCCTTCTTCGACCTAGTAGTCCTGGTACCCGAAGTAGAAGTTGGATTCCAACCTAAGGCCAACCCAACTGGTTGACCATAAGTTTCTCAGTAAAAAGGGTGTGGAGCATACCGAAGCATCTCCCAAAAGGGCCTCGTACTCGGGTCCCGTGCGGTCACCTTATCGCAAGGAATCGAAATTGGGGAGCTGACGCTCCTCGAATTCCTCAGAAGATACCTCTTGGGAACCAGTCAACGGTCAGTTCCCATGACACGTCACCGATGACCAGGTTCAAAGGGGTAGGAGCATCTTCCACCATAAAAGATCGCTCCTCTTCAGTCGAAAGACCACCATGTGGACCTTCCTGCTGGAGGTCATAAACGCGAAGCGTGAAGCACACGCCTTTCTCTACAACTATTATTCGATGACACAACTGTCTGTGACACTCGTGGATGCGAGATATCATCTCTCTCTCGATATCAGAGGATGCTAGGGACACTAGCTAGCATGTCGTGGACCCTCAGGGGTGCCAGCTAAATGTGATCTCCACGAGGACATATTTAAGGTTTTTACTTAACGCAAGGGTTAATACTCAGTGGGTTACTGCTGTGGAAAGCCTGGCGATTCACGGTCGCAGGGTTGAACTGGCTCTGATACCATATGTAACGAACCTCCTCGTTACGACGACCCAACTCCAGTAACTAGTGCAAATTTTTTTTTTTTGTGTGTGTGTTTAAAAAATGTGTGCGGGCGTGTACAAGGGAAAGAATCAATGCGTTTGACTCTGCGTCGCCACCCAACAACGACTAAGACGCAACCATGATGAACATAAAAAGATAACAAGGATGTACCACAGTAACAACATGCGATTAACGATGATCAACGACCATAACTAAGACTGACTACCTGCCCATCCTACCCTGCAATGGTTAGTACCTCCAAGACACATAATCAACGCTCAAGCCCAGGTTCCCATCGATTTTAAACATTTAAGGTCTTAGGGATGGCGACTGTTCTGAGGAAACATAGGTAGACCAAGAATTAGAATGATCTCACCCAAGTACAACAACTATTAAAGACAACCACTAACTCTACGGACATGCAAGTCTGAAGGACTCCGACAACGACCAATCAATGTTAAGACAAGGTCTTTCCTACGACTCAAAGGCATTTAATATTGGCCCAATACTCCAATTGAACTCCATTAGTAGACGAGATACCCAGTCCAACCGTATAAGACTGTAAATTTAAGAAGTCCAGATTCCCCAATTACAAAATCTTAGTAATTCAAGGTACTTGGTTCAAGGACCTTACATATTATGCATCATCGATAATAATAAAATTTCAATATCTTTACAATGAATAGCAATGTCCCTTATCTTCATAATCCCATAACCTTGCATTTGAATTACCAATAACATTAATATCATGTCACCAACACTAAAATCATATTATTATTTTATTATGCCATAACGTTGTTCCTTTACCTATTACAAGACCATAAAATATAGTGAAGATACAGTTGCACATTCCTACCTCAAATATGTTATCCTTTAATATAAAGCTCCATGTCAGTACCATGAGATAACAATAACGCTAATTCAGATGCCCATAATAATGCAATAAATAAATTTTAAATTCGTTCTATGCTATCTCATATGAATATTGCATTCCACCACCAGAATAAAAGAAGTCACTCCATCTAACTTAAGGTTTTTAAAATAAAAGAGACTAGCTAATGACAGAGTACCTTTTTACTAGATCCCTCACTCCCATGTCTAAGTCCCTACTCCCTATGCCTAAGCATAGGTATAAATCTTAATCCTATTCCTGAACATAAGACTTTGAAAACTCAATGCTAAGCCCCCAAGTCTAAATCCTAAACCCAAGCCTCTCATAGTATTTCATTAAATAATATGAGAACAACTCTTTAAACTAATTTCCACTGTAACAATATACATGTATATATCCTTAAGAAAACCCTTGTTAATATCAATAAAAACATACATCCATTATGTCATCTAAAGTTAAAAACCACATGATTTTAATGGATGATTTTAATCATGAGGCATGTGCATACTCCAGAATATAATTGATGTGTAGCTATTCAAGTTAAAGAGAATATACATAACATAATGCGATATTGAAAATGACAATGCATGCACCAAGGAAAATGTAGAAAGCATCTATTATTTTGATAAATTAATTAAGGAAAAACATCTATAAACCCAATGAGTAAAGGCTTAAAACCAGAATAACATAAGTAATTAAACGTAATAACCCTTCAGTTTTGGGTTGGATTCTTTCTTCCTTTCGAATATAGCCCAAAAAAGTGTAGTCCAACAAACTTGCTACAACAACTACTTGACTGTCAAGTGCAATTCAAAGATCTTGCTACATAAATTATTTGAGAGTTTTATGATGTAAGGTTTATGATTACAATTGGAACAGAAAATACAACAAATTAAATGCATGACATCAAAGTCAGATCAAAACAATAATAGTCAAATTAATCAACCACCTCATTTGTAGCAAACCAAGGAATAGATTACGTTGCTTTGTAAAAAGTACAACTACCACCCAGAAAGTACAATTACCACCTAAAAGCACACCGTGGAAAAGGGCATAAAATTTAAAATGGGCGATGACGTAAAATCAAAATTAAAACAATAATATTCCACTGATGGACTTGAATTTGACATATCCAGGGCTTATTAAAGGTAATAACTAGGTTTTACATAACAACTGATAAGAACTAAATTGAGTAGGAGACGAACCATAGTGGTTATTGACCTGTAACATTCAATAAGCGTCGTCTTGTGGGAGAACCATATCTTAACCCTGTAATCTTAATTTATTTGCTTATTTTAAAATTAAATTTGACATATGAGCATAAATGTGATATCATGCAGTTATGATCCAGAATCAAATTATAACCCAATTCAGGAAGATTCAACAGCAGGGAAACGATATCTCACGCAAGTTATGACCCAGCAGGTTTAAATTAAAAACAAACATTTCCAGAAAAATTTCGGCAATGTAGAAATGCTCACATGGATGAAGATACACCCGCGGTAATGAGAAAATGCCCACCAACATTCAAACAATACTCAACATTCAAAACAATACTCAGTAGGTTTTAAATGCCCACCAAAAATCAATGCCCACAGTAGATTTAAAACGCCCACCAGCGTTCAAACAATACTCAGCATTCAACAATACTCAGTAGATTTAAAACACCCACCAAATAATCAACGCACACAGTAGATTTAAAACCCCCACCACCATTCAAAACAATACTCAGCAGTGAAACAATACTCAGTAGATTTAAAATGCCCACCAAAAAAATCAAATGCCCACAGCAAAAGCAAAATGCCCATAGAATAGTAAAAATGCCTCCAGTGAAGTAAATACACCATCAGAAAATAAAAATGCCCCTGGCAGAAAGTAAATACACCAACAGAAATAAAACACCCCTGACAATATAAAAAAAATGCCCAGGGAAATGTATAAACGCCCTGGAAATATAAAAACGCCCAAGATTCAACAATAACGAGAGGGTTTTAATAACAGAACTGGTTCATTGAGCTAACCCACGCGTAAAAACGCAGACCAACATATATCAAGTAGTGCATAGTAGGAGACTGTGTAGAACCCCAGCAAGGTCATTGAAAGGCCCGCCGAGGTTGATCAGCTCAGGCCACGAGGAAATTATAGCAAGGTAAGCACGCACAAGGAGGAGAAGGCAGCGCCAAAAATGTTTTACAGCATATACTATATCATAAAACCCTTTTTCATTCTATATTACCAAATTAAAAATCATATTGTTGCCTTATAGCCCGCCGCGATGTCGTCCGTGCTCTGTGCCGCTCCTGCTCCGTGCCGCTCTCGCTCGCCGACCATAGAGACTAGACAGGTACCTCCCAGCCAAACACTAGGGGTACTTTGCTTCCCCCTTAGCCCTCCGAGCCACAAAGGGGCCACACACAGTCCAGATAGTATACCTAGCTTCCCATATCGCCTCCATGGCTAAGCTACCACTCTAATCCTAGATGAGAAAGTCCCAACTCCTCAGAAGCAATCAGTCCAGTCCAAACTCGGCAGCATAATGATACCTAACAGCCCATCCCTTTTTCCCTTCATCCCCCTTTCTTTTATAGAGTTTTGAGACCCCCTCTTTCCCTAATCACATTTAATTTAAGTTTTTCAAAAAACCCTCCAAAAATTCTCTGTCTTACAAGTGTCAATCATCCCCCACGTGTCAATCAATGCATCTTTTCATTTTATTTTTAAATTCATACTTTTTATACTCCTGCTCATTAATAATTTTATTACTATTGTTTCAATCTGAGTTTATGTATGAGTTTTAAGAAAAATAGTTTAGTCCCTTAAGCATTCAATTTATTCACTGATGGTTATGCGTTTTGTCAATCAACGCTATGGCTTTTGGTATTCGTTATTTTATGAATTAGTTTAATTTTTGAAAAACTATTGCGTTCATAAAGGAGTTATGATTTCAATATGTTAATGAACTCTCATTGAAGGTTGTGTTTAAAGAAGGAGAGGCCTTCAATGAAATTTATTGTCTGAGTTAACTAAAACTGTATTTATGTATATTTTTATTTTTTAGAAAGTTATGTTTCAATTTGAATAAAGGTTATGAGCTCATTAAAAGTTAAATGGTTGAAAAAGATTATGAAATCTTGTATCCATTGATATATTGGTTGTAGTTGGATGAAGTTAACGTTAATAACTCCAAGAACTAGAGCTCAAGTACGTTCTAAAAATTGTATTCTCATCGCACTGCATTGAGGTGTGAACTCTGGCCTAAAATCTCATAATGATGTTTGCTTAATTATTTTAAGGGTTATTAGGGTTAATTGCTATTAATAATGATATTTGGGTATAGGATTAGGTCAAGATTCATTGGAACTATTTCATTTAGAATTAGGGTTAGGCTCTTTTTAGAGTTAGATTTAGGGCCTTTTTCCTTAAGTTTAAATGAAATTTTTATCTTAGAGAAGTTTTTTAGACTTAGGTTTAGATTTTGAACTGGGCGACATAGGGTTAGGGAAGTTGTTTAAGGATTTATTAAGGCGTTATTGTCTTAGGGATATTTAGGATTGTTTCCTTCATCCACATCAATGCAACGTGCCCTTCAGGATGCACCACATGCTCCAAGGGTGCCACTTGCCTCGTTCGTTTCCTTTGCGCGACATGCCCTTCAGGATGCACCACGTGCTCTAAGGGTGCCACTTGCTTCTTGTGTTTATTTTGTGCGACATGCCCTTCAGGATGCACCACATGCTCCAAGGGTGCCACTCGCCAACTGGACTGATTGATAGACATCTATAACCCCTAGAGTCAACACTCCACCAGGTGAACTTGTGGGAGACTAAGGGCTCTAAGGAATAAGGCCCCTGCCTTATTGCGTGCCCCTTAGAATCATCATGAGTGACTGTTGCAGTCTGCCCCCATGACATCGTGGATCCTCTCGAACTAGGTAATCGTTAACCTACAGTTCGAGCCACGGTGGGAGTGCTAGTAGGCGGTGGTAGGGTTGTTGTCCACCCCTCTCCCTCGACCTCTCTGGAAATTGTGTGTGGCCTCTTTACTCCATATGTGAGTCTGGTTGGCAAGCTATCGTCAGCTTGCATCATCAGCAATCGTGTCAGAACATGTCAACATCACATCATCAAATCAAATGAAATATCACAGTAAATAAATCAACCCAATAGCACACCCCCTGACTCAATCCGGAGTCCAAGGGGGTTTCACTGATGCCTCTACATCATCAAGGTCCAAAACCCTGCACACTCAATAAAACTGAGTCAATAGCACCTGTATACATCAAATAGTAAAACCTCATGTTGTCTATCATAATGCATCATAATCAAGTATAAATAGTTTAACATCATAAACATCCAGATCACTTGCGAGTAAGTGTCCTCAAAGAATAAGTTTTTTCAGAGCGCCAGAGCGGGATGTTACACACTTATCCAAGAGTCTCCTTCAAAATTTGAAATGAATTAAAGCATAATGGTACAGAGTTATTTTGGATTAACTCATAATTTGTCTCGGGCTTTAAGCTTTCATTTGAAATTTGAAAATCTGAGTAGGTAAAGTGCTGCAATTTTGGGTTTAGAACAAGCTCCACATCAACACTAGCATCTTCACCTAGTTGATTAGAACATTCTCCCTCTCTACCATTGACAACTTGCTTACAATTTCCTCTCAAAAATTGAAAAGAAGAGAAACATAAGGGAAAAGATTTTTCCCTTACTATGAAATTTTTTGCCTCTTCCTCATTGCTATCATGACTGTTGTGCAAGGGATGATTGTCATATTTGAACTGTAAATGATATTTTTCCTCCCACTCATATGTGGCTGATTTCTTTGAGCAATCCACCTCTATTTCAGCATCATGATCATCATCATATTGATCTTACTTGGGTAGATTATCCAAGTAGGGAATGCCATCAAACATGCACATCATATCAACTGGTTGTTCCTCTACAAGTTGAGATAGAGCTTCATCTTTGATTGTGTTGTGAATTGAATACATGAAATAATAATTATCCAAACCATGGTACCAAGGATGAGCAGCAAAATGTTTGGGAACAATGACCTTTTATTTCTCTAAAATCAATGGAACATGATGTCTTTGGACAACAAGCTCATCTTTCCTATTGATCCTCTACATCATCTTTTCCATGGCACTAGCCAAAATGTCCAGTTTAGCTTCTGAAGATTTCAGTTGCTCCTTTTCTTTGTTCTTTACTTTTGACCTTTTGATCAACAAGTTGGCCTCCACATCAACTGCAACCTTTTGCATTTCTTCAAGACTTACAGTGTTCCTTTCTCTTAATTGAAATGTCATCTCAGGATCGAAGGCATCTGGGTAATGCAAGTGAGATGATCCTGGGGTGGCCTTATATCAACAGATATTGCATGATATACCTTATTGAATCTGGCAAAAAACTGATGTATTATCTCCCCTGGCTTTCTTTTCAAGTGGTCATACTCTTCTAGAATGAGGAAAACATTTCCCATGACCACCGATCTATCTAGGAAAACTTGCATAAATTGATGAGAATTTCCGATATTTGCAGCTGGCAGATTTCTAAACCAATTTTTAACTTTAGCTTCCAAAGACAGGGAAAACATCTTGATATAGACATCGTCATCTTCAACCTCATAAAGGTCAAGAAAATATTCAAACCTATGGATGTTTTTTTCAGCAGTAATATTGGCATCCTCTCCATCAAACCTGGGTAGATTATTGGAGTAATTTGCAAGGAGGTCATGGAGGATAGGAGGCAAATATAGGGGTTTGTATCTATCTAGAATTTTGACAAGTACAAGAGGTGAAGCAAGAGGCTTACAATGATCCAGAGATTTAGCAAGAGTAGGAGATAAAGTAGGAGGCTTATGTCTCACTAGGACTTCTACAGGTGTATTTGGGATGTGCACAGGTGTATGAGTATGTACATAATCTACAATTTGGGGTTTAGTCTCTTGAGGATCTTTAGGTTGAAAATGATCATCCTGAATTTCAACAATATACTCTGGGCCAAGATCATGATAAGAGAGAAAGTAATTGTAGATGAAACCAATAATATCATGAATACAATTTGAGCTTGAGTACCTAGTCTTTCTAGGCTACTTGGTCATGCTTCAAGTTCTTCCTCCAGTGGAGTCTTTGAGTTGGCACTATCTGGAGCTGATTTGGAGTCGCTAGGTGAATGACCTCAGCCTTCTTATGTCTGGTCACTGTCCACCTTCAGTGATCAGATATGGAACTTTGAAGTGTACTACTGGAGAAAGTTCCCCAGTACGGTTTCCATTCTGTTAGCACTCTGTAATTTTCCCAAGGCTGTGATGGCAGTCACAGAGGCAACATCAAAACCACTTCAAGTCTTGGATCTAGCCCTCCGAGACTCAGAGAGGGATCTCTCTGTCAAATTTAGATTTGTTTGAAATAGGATATTAGGCTAGCTATGCATAATAGGATAAGTTTCTGAGTTGGGTAGGTGCAACGAAGAGGGACCATGGGCAATGGAGTCACAATCTGAGATTTAATAAAAAAAACAAATCCTACAGACTGCCTTACAGGGAAAGGTAGGCAAATCACTAGATTCTTCGTAATCTTGGGGTATGGCAGAGGGGTAAAATTGTTAAGAGGTCAAATTAAAGACAAAGCAGTAAAGAATTATGCGTTTAACTTTTAGTGGAAAACGTTGAAATTGCTTTAAACTGGAAACAGGGTGCTTTTACACAAATCCTGATCTTAAATCTCTTTGAAACAATGGAGAAGAGAAACATATATGATAAAAAAGGAAAACAAAATCACAATGATAAAAAACTTCACCAATGAATTTGACACAAGAATCCTGTAACTGTTGGGACTGTCTTATTTGAATTGATGAAAAAATACAGCTGGCTTTGTGAGCTCTGATACAAGATTTAAATCATGGTCCCTGACTGATTCACACTTTTACATTAAAAGTCATCTCTATAAATAGGAGAGGTCTCCCCATAAGTTTCGGAAGTTAGATTCAACCTCCTTGGCCAAAAATAGCAAAAAATCCCCAAAAATTTGGAACTGTCCACCATGAAAGACGGGCCTACTTTCTACAAACAAAAGGGGTCTGAACAGACTTATGTTTCTCTTCAACGATAACACCTAGGAAAAAATGGAAGCAGGTTATTGGATATGGGAATGTTCTAGACAAAAACCTCCTTCATTTTCGCCAAAGTTTCCTCCAGCTCGTTGTAACATCTCCTGCAAGATCGGGATTGTAACAGAAAAACCAAAAATCTGAAAACTGAGGTTGAAAGACAACTTCGATTCTCCTTGCTCATGGAACCTATGAAATAACTGAGAGAGGTTTTTTTTCTTCAAGCCGTTACGAAGAAAATACTCTCTCATTTTTTAAAAATTTGTTTTCATTTTCCCATACTTGGCCTTGGAAGAAGGCATGCTGAATAGGAAAAAATGGGCAAAAAATGAGAAAAGCGGTTTTTTTGAGGGGTGAGTGGGATTCCGGACCCCCCCTGAGGTGGTAAGATTTTTGAGGTAAGGGGGGGGGGGGGGGGTCTGCTAGATTGTGGAAGAAAAGGCTCAAGCTCAGGATTACATATGACTTGGTTGACTTGGATATTGGGTTGCAACTGGAGTTTAGATAATAAACCCCATACTTTAGAACTACTGCCAAGCTTTACATCCGACTGAGTTTCAGAATGAAACAACAAGGCTGTGTTTTCTATTCCTTCTATATCCGCCCTTTTTCTTCATTGTTTTCCAGCCGTCATTTGGCTTTCTCGGTGAGTGTTTGTGATGACAGCAAGTCGTTTGGATGCCGCAGTGATATCCTCCTCCTTTATTGTAACCCAATGATTTTTGTTCTGCGGTTTCATCCATTGCATGACGGCTTGATCCACTACATCATTACCTGCACCTTTCCTCTGCAAGAATACTCACTAATGGCGGAGATACTCTGTGAATTTACCTGCATCTTTCCTTATCTTTGAGTGCAACCTTACTTTATTCTACCTTAAGTTGAGGAAGTTTCAGTTTTTCATTTATTTTTGGCTGCTATTGACCTATCACTTGAATGCGTAGTCACTGGATATTCACACTGCTACTTATACATTTTTTATTAATAGCCTTTCACGCTTGAAACATTTGAAGTTCTCCCTTAGGGATTCATAAATGAACTTGAACTATCGAATATTAGTGCGCCTTCATTTTGGGCTTTAAATGTTAAAACACTACCACATTGTTTTCTTATTTGGGGATATTTTTTGGTTGTTGTTAATATTTCAGTATCAATGTATAGCACTCTCGGGTGTTTGAAGCAATTGTTCTTATGAATTTGTCATAGTTGGTTCCTTATGTCTCTTAGTTTTCCGTGATTATATTAAGGTTGCATTTTAATTCTCTACATTTGATTCAATCAATTATTCTATCCTTAAACAAAATGTTTAACCTTGAGTGGTTGAGATTAAACGAATATCTTTACTAAGTGGGTATCTTAGTTGTCTATTAAAAAAAAACATTTAAATGGAGTGATATGATATTAAAAAGAATATCTTGGCTATTGAGGGATACCCACTTGCTAATCCTTCATGTTAGCCTAAAGCCAAGAGGCTATCATCATCCAATGGATTCCTTACATAATTTCCTTCTATAGGAACACCTCAAGGAATAATAGGAGTATTGACAAAGAGTTTATTTA
>ML780938.1:439111-459512 GCA_009831015.1 Picea engelmannii
ACATTGGTGGGAAACTTACTGGGAGCAGAGTTCCACAGAGGATTCTGGAATATATGGGGTCGAGCCCACTTGGGAATTTTTTGTGGATGCGGTAAAGGAACAGTACTACCCTGTTGGCAACTATGAGGACCAGTACATGAGATAGACCACACTACGGCAAGAGAAGGGCCAATTAGTTCCAGAGTTCACCAATAGCTTCCATACCTTGCGCACCAAGTTGGGTATCAAAGAATCTGAACGACATTTGGTTCTGAAATACTGTGGGGCTCTACACAGATACATCCAAACTGAAATGGATTTTCTGGACATCTCATCACTTGATGTTGCCTATCGATATGCTGTTAAAATCGAGAAGAAATTTAAGCACCAGAACAAATGGGAGTTCAGGTCTGCAAATCCACAACAACCAAAGTATGACAAAGACAACCTTAACAAATAGTCTCTCGAAAACCAATCCAAGCCACAGGAAAAGAAGGGTCACGGGAAGACAAAGAAGGACATCGGAAAATGGTGCGATTTCCACAAAATCCCCTGGCACAACACCGATGAATGTCGCTCAAAACAGTCATTGGTGGCCGAGATCAAAGACAAGGAGCCGAGCCTTGATTTAGAATCTGATTCTGAAAATACTGGTAAAAGACAGATCATCGACGCAGACCCCACTGCTATTGTCGCGACCGCAGCAATTCAACCAGAAGAACCAACAGATCCAGAAGAGGAGGAGCGCCTTTTTCATTCACATATGTGGGTGAAGGGGACCTCGCTGCATTTTATTGTTGATAGCGGAAGCCAGAAGAACCTCATCTCAGCAGAGGTCGTCAAACAATTGGGATTGTCGACAACACCACACCCACAACCATACAGCATTGGGTGGCTTCGCCAAGGACGAGATCTTCGTGTCATCCAGTAGTGTCGATTATCATACGACATCCAACCCTTCAAGGATGAGGTATTATGTGATGTTTCCCCACTGGATGTCTGTGATGTTCTCTTGGGCCAGCCATATATGTGGAAACACCATGCTATCTATGAGTCTCGACCCCGTAGTGTCATTATTACTCTGGGGGGTCATCTCTACAAGATACCAGAGGTAGTTCCAACTACTGCCCCACCTAAACAGTGCTGCAAGGTAGTATCTCATACTAGAAAATTCATATTCTTTACAATCTGTTCAAAGGGTGAACAGAAGGATACTCCAGCCACCACAGCTTCGGCCAAAGCACCTTCTATCCAACAGAAGCAGGTCAACAAGGTTGCAACAAAGCATGAAGATTCATTCTGCACACATTCATCTAAAATAGCCAGACTTGTTAAAAAGGTCCAAACCTTCTAGCCACAGGTTCGTGACAGATTTCCACAAACGAAGCAGCATGACTTCTCCAGCAAGACACGTAGCTCACCAAGATGCAGATTCAACAAATGCTTTTCCCTCTCCCCCGGGAACTCAACACAATGGAGACCATTGCTTCCTAAGGAGGGAGGATTGATCCAGGTGGATATCGGGGGCCACCCACCTTTTCCAAATGGCTCAAAGCAGTTTTCTGGCCATTTTGGCAATTTACTATTTTTAGCAGGTTTTAACTTCCGAGGCCATTTTGAGGGCCTAAATGAAGTTTTTTCAATATCGAGGTTCTCAATGATATCCGAAGGCATTATTGAGCCCTCAAAATGAATCTCCTCGACGATACCTTTCCAATGAGCTATCACATGCCTAAAACGAAGATCGTATGCAAAAGTTACGACCCTGGGAAGTTGATGCACCAACTTACCCAAACGGGGCCCACATGACTTTTGGCGCTTCATCTCCTAGGGTTAGGTTTTTGGATGTCTAGGAATTTTTGCATTCCTGATTATTGTAAAAAGGCCTCCAGAGCCTCATTGTAACCATCTTCCTGTGAATGCGAGTAGCCGTCACATCTCTTCTCAGAGATAAGCTGCCACCATTCTAGCGAGTCTTTCACTCTGTATTTTTACAGTCTCTGTACATTTATTTGATTAATAGAAATCGTGTATTACTATATATCTGTGTTTATGGTTGCATCTCTGATATATTTCTTTTATATTACTAGATATACACGATATCTCTGTGCATTTTTTTATTATATCTCCGCTCTCATTTCGTGCCGAAAATAATCCGGATCAACTAATCCAAATGAATTATGGGTTAACTAATCTTCATGTGACAAAGAAATTCAAAGTCAGAAAATAAAGTGCAAACTCTAAATTGTTGCAACTAAACTATTTAAAAAAGGAATTTAAAAAGAGCTACCTACATGAAAAAAAAGTCACTAATATTGAAATAAATGAACATAAACAAAAGTAAAAAAATATGTACATGCTAATGGTCTTAAGGACTAGCTAAATGAAGCATAAGAAAAAAATATTTTGAACTAATGAGGAAATTATTCTAGGAAGGAAATAAAATTCTAAAAGAACTTAATAAGCTAATCTACTCTAACCTACATTATCTCATTCAAAGTCATATGAAGTCGTTAATCCAATGTACCCAATGAAGAAAATCAATGCCAACATGAACATTTGGGTACTCTATTGGTACACAAGGCTTGCATATCATGCAATGTATGCTTAAAAGAATTGAAGTATTTGAAATTCCATTCACAATAAGAAGTATTGGATGCTTATCTATTTGAAAAGAGCTTTGAGAAAATGATGATTCCATCCAAGATTCATTGATGTCAAAAAATCAATGATTATGATATTTGAAAGTAGGAATGGAGTACAAAAGCAACTAACCTACCTCATCATCGTCTTTGCTTGGTTGTTCTTGAATTCTACTCACTGGAAATTCACTTTCTCTATTTATGGCAGGTGATTGGATGACTAGGAATGTCTCTACCTTTTGGTACTAGGTGTTCTTTCATCACACTGTTCCAAATTATAATACATGACCAAGGGTTGTGGGGTCATCAACACTAATTTTCAATTGGAGCTTCCACATTCTCATCCTAGACACCACTGGCTAGAAATGGTACACCATTTTCCATTCTTTATTTAGAAGCAACATTGCATTAACTTGAATGACAACATCCACCACCTATTCCTCTTTATGTTCTTGGGTTTTAGGATGTAGATTATGTGTGAATG
Source organism: Picea engelmannii (assembly GCA_009831015.1). Classification (NCBI taxonomy): domain Eukaryota; kingdom Viridiplantae; phylum Streptophyta; class Pinopsida; order Pinales; family Pinaceae; genus Picea; species Picea engelmannii. The sequence goes on from ML780938.1 coordinate 442,217, forward strand.
GAGTGTTATTAGGCATTTTGATTGCAAAAGGGAATATTTTTTTATCATAGATAGATGCAATAGAGGTGTATTTTTACAATCTTGATTGATCAAATTTGTGGCATTTTCCCTTTTCTTCTTCAAATAGGTTTGTGGTTGGCATTTATAATGATTTAACCTTTTTTTGTTGAACATGATTCCCTTTGCTCATGAATCTCATATTGTAACAACATATATTGGTGGAAAAATCCCTCAACCTAATTTTCGATGTTCGTTACACTATAATTCTAGTGACATACATTTTCTATGTATTGCATTCTTGGTATTAGGGAAAATGAGAAAATTGTAAATAATGATTATGCAATTTTTCTATCAAGTGATTTTCTTTGAAATACTCTGGAAATTAGTATGGAAGTGTTTGAGATTCAATAACCTCTCGGTATTAATGATATGAATGTTTTGTAAATCAATTGTACATTCCCCTATTTTTTCACAAGGAATTGCAAGGGAGATCACACCATCTTCCTCATATCTAATTTGAATGATGGCTTTTCTTTCTAGTTCACATTCCATTGATGTAGAAGGTTCCTCGAAATCTAGGCAATGAACATGATCATTTTGCAGATGGGTACCATCTAGATCATTATTTCCATCCGATGGTAATACACTTTTCCTTGTGCATTATACCTTGCTCAATGCCTAATGTAGTGAGTTAGTTTCATATGAAATTGAGGGTAAGATGTATGGTGGCATAATCTCCTAGTTTTGTAACTTGTATTTATATATATGCCTCCAATCACAATCTTCTTCTTTTTCCATAGACGAAACATACAAGAACCACTCTTTCATTTCATGATTAAATTTTCAATCACTTTTACAAGACCTCCGAGATAATTGATGGAACCTTATAGAAAAATGTTTGGTACACTCTCTTTTTTTACGAATATTGTCTAGTTTATGGTATAACTCATCCACTTGATAATTATCATGAGTAGCTAAGAAAACTTTGTTAAATTGTTTATAGTTGTGAATGCACTTAGCTATTACTGCTCAAAACCAAGCTCAAATTTTTCCTTCAAAAGTATGGGAAAATAATTTGCATATAACATCTTCTTCAAAAATATTTAGTAATTGGCAATAATGATGACATTGATTAGCATGTAAGAATGCATCGGTTTCCTTTCCACCATTAAATTTAACTTTTGACAAATGATCAATATCTCTTCTAGGATGTCATGCACTAGTCCCAAAACACTAAAACCATGATCCCATATAGAAGTATGGAGAGGAACCATGAGAAATTAATGAATTCATGAAATAATGGCTCCATGTGGGTCATCTTCTTGTCCTGCCTCCTTCTAGCACCAAAAAGTTGACACAGGGAGATAATTCTCATCATCATCATCATAGGTTTCCCTAGTGAAAGGTCCCAATTAGACCTTCCCCTATTTGGTATGGAAAACCCTCTGGATTATGTCTCAACTACCATTGTTGGTTTTATGATTTAAATTTTAATAAATGAAAATGCTCTATAACTAATCTAGTCTAACCTATCTTGATAAATATAATAAGAATTGAAAAAGACATGAAACCTATAGAAATAAATGCAAGTGACAAACATGAATACGGTCATATAATAATCAACTACAAAAACCTATAGATCACTGAGAGCAACTAAGGTAAGCCTATAACTACACTGAAAGTTATGGCTCTATATCAATTTGTTAGCAAAATAGATTAGGAATACAATAAGAATAGATACTAAATACATGAGAAAAATCAACAACAAACACATATTGATTCTCACGATTTTCCAAGCCACCATGAACCAAAAAAAAAGTCCACACTAAATTCACATTAACACTAGAAATCTCCAACTATTTTTGGCAAATAATGGTTTCTCAATGAACAAGAAGAAAGATTATAAATTCCAAGAAAAACCCCCCTCTTTTGGGTACTTAAGCCTTATTTATAAAAGTAGTTGTGGATCTTGGATTTCCAACTCTCTCTTGACCTTTCAAATTCCCCTTTATAGGTGATTTAGTTTCTTTTTACAATTTTTTCCTTTTCTCAGAAAACTTTAATTGAATTAAACATTCTTAAAAAAATTTAAATTTGTTACCTTTTTACAATATATTGTTTCTCCATGACTTCTCAACAATATTTTTTGGATTGGAGATCTCAATAATTACAATTTGCTTACTCATTAATAATTACATCCTTTTGGCTTAGGTTTCATGTTGCAACCAAATGCATGGATGCTCCTTAGTTGTGTTTGTTACAACCATGACTCTTTCTTTAATATATTGTAGTATTGAACAATATTTGGGAGAGCCCTAAACAATGGATGGCGCCGGATCTGGGCACTTCTAACATGACAATCGAGCTACCTTTTGACGTGGTAATTGGGGTTTGTCAAGGCTGATGAGATCATCAAGTCTGGTTATGCGAGTGGGGCATATTAAAAGAAAGACATTTGAATGTTATAAAATGCACAAAGTCAAAATGGTCAATTTATCCTATGATCGTTTGAATTTTAAAGCGGACCTTTATGATGACAAAGTTAAGTAGGGTCATGTAAAGGATAATTGGGACAAGTATTCAAAATGCCAAAAAAGTTAAAAAGGACTTGTTGGGATTGTCCAAATTTCAAATCAAAGAGGGCTCTAAGGCATTATTGGAGTCATTGAAAAACAGAATCATGAGAAGGTAGCTTCGAACGAACACATAAGATTTTCAAATGACAAGGAAAAAACACTCAATTTGGGCATAGGTGGGACTTCTTGGTTTCTTAACTTTGTAAGCAAATAACTTCTTCATAGTGCCTTTGATGGAAGAAACACCCTTTGGAGAGCTTAGATGATAGGTAGGGTTTTATAAAAAATGGTCACATAACTCATTTTAGGCCAAGTTTCATAGCCTTCATAACTTGTGAATTCAATTGCCTCATTGATGGGAAATTAAAAACATGTATTTTCATACATGTACTGATTGGAATCAAAATTTGGCAGTTGTATTGAGTTCATAAGCCTAAAAATCCTACAAGCATCCCTTTCTGGAGATGAAAATATTATTTCTACTAGGACGCTAATTTGGACACAGAGGCATTCTTAACCAAAAGTGTGGGTCTCATTTAGAATGATGCTTTGTTGGGATTGAGTTCTGTTTACTCATCTTGGATCTCTATTATACATTCTTCCAATGCATTATTTAATGTCTACACTATTCATAAACACTTAACTAATATTAATCCATGAAAATGGTAATCCAAAGCACCTAATACCCGACACTTGGCAAGATAGCCAATTCTTCCAAAAAAATGAGCCAAGAATTAGTGAATGATGTGGAATGTCTTCAATGACCCTAGAAAAGATTCATAACACCCTCAAGAAAGTCATATCTGGTCAAATCTATGAAGCACAACACTAACAACATAATGTATGCTATGCAATGGATGCAGGAAAAGAAAAGCATGCGATGAAAAATTAGATTGACAATGAAAATGTCATAAACTATCGTGATTGGGTTAAAAAATAAAAATGTCAAGCATGTGACCTCTCAATGTAATTCCAATCAATAATAGATAATAATTAAAGAGAATGGAGTAGATTCTATTTGATGAGGATTAATTAAATTTTAAATGTGGGTCACCAAGTTGGTCGACTTGGGATAGTTGAGGCATCATACAAAGCAATCCAATGGGTGCTTTGGTTACTTATACAAGGGGTTCTTGAAGTCACAAAACTCTGTTTCATCAGAAGAAGGGATTTCCTAAATGGGAAAACCAATTCTTCTTGACTACAAATATGTCTTATCTTCCACTCCCATTGCTCTGGTTTAGTGATTTTGTCATGAAGGGGAATGACCTTACGTGTTGTGTTTTTATTTTGTATTCATAATGCTTAGATTGCTAGAACAAGATGATTCATTGAGGAAATCTTGATAATAACAACCATTAGCAATCTTACCTGAGTCTTTTTTGTGGTCAAAACTACAACTTTGATCTCCAACATTCTTTTCTCCAAATCAAATGTGATATGCACATTGTCCATATATCTTGTCTTGATAGTTTTCCTTTCTTAGTGATCAGCGTACCATTGTCTTCCTTTTGTCATACCTCCTTGTATAGGTGTCTATGTTAGTGATTCCTTTATTGAGGAATCATAGTCATACATCACCTAGTTTGAATATCAAAAAGATGTTGCTAAGAGATTGAGCATTGATTCACTTCAACTTTAAAGAGGTTAAAGGGCTAGTTGACACACTTCACCAGTTATATGTGTTCTCTTTCTGCTTGATTCCATCCCCTTTATTAATATAGATTATGTTGATAAAAAAAATGAAGATAACACTCATATGAGAAATAACACGAAGATATTACAAAGAGCATAGTAATATGATGAATCCCAAACTCTATAAATGAATGAAATAATGAAAACAATGCAATATTAAAGCAATACAAACTTGTCAGGATGGTGGTACCTTATCTTTGAGAAGAGATGTGTCAATTATGTTCATTTGCAAAATTCCCATCACAAAAGGATTAAAATACCTTTTAAACATAAAGTCTAAAAACTTAAGAAGCAAAAACCCTAAGATCCAAACCCTAACATTAGGAGAGCAGGTGGAAAAAGGAATGTGGACCCCAAGGATCCTAGTTGATATGTTAAATTCTCAAAGCTACAAATTTTTCTTACAAACTCCATTCAAGATGTTTCTTCAACTATTACAAAGCTTATTCTGAACTCTATGTATTACCCATGCAAATCACCAAAAAAGAATAGGAAGTGCCTGAAAATGCACTAGAATTTTAAGACTTGCAAAATTATTGTAAAATTGCAAGGTATACGACCATTTTTGAGCTAGTGGCAGATTTGGGTGGCCACCTATATCCACCCAACTCATTTATTCTGTGTCTTTTCTTAGTTTGTGTAACCTTTCTCTTCATTAAGGTTGTTTTTTCTTTTGTGTTGGTATAGGTTGGGAGGTGTGTGATCATTATCCTCCTATTTGTCACATTTTCCTTCATTGTCATATCCCCTACCTTTTTGTGGCTCCTTTTTCTATATCTACATTTTTAGGAGGTCTCATTAGTCATAATATTCGACGATCATTTCTTGGAGGTTATATATTTCCTCTTATTCGTTTTCTGTGGGATTTTTAATGTACTTTTGATTTATTCTAGCCATTGCTTCCTATAATTGCTCATTCCTAAAGTCCAATAAATCTTCACATAATTCAAGTTTGAACTCTTCAAACCTATTCCTTCCTAGAGAATTTATTTGGGATCAAAAGTTCCTTCATCTTCCTTTTGCTATGTTTCATGCTAGAGTTGTTCGAACTCTTTTCTCGGATTTTGTCACCTCTTTATGTATTTCCTTGGTTTGACTAGTTATTTTTTCTTCTTCCACAACTCATTGTTGATTGATATCCTTCTTCTTCATGGCTTCTATGACAACTAGTATTTCTACTTCAATTTTCATTGTAACCTCAGTTGCCAACCATTGGTCATCAGATGTTTTCAATGCAACATAATTTTCTACTAATTTCTCATCGAAAAATTTCTTCTTCACAACATCATATGCCACTCATGGTTAATCGACAACTTCTTCTTCATGGCTTCATTAGATTCCCTCTTCTCATTAATATTTTTCTTCTTCTCAATTTTATTTATCGCTCACTAGTCATTGATAACTTTCCTCTTCATGCCTTCAAATTTCCTCATGTTGGCTTCAACCTAGTGCTTTTCTCTCACCCTTTTGTGTTCATACCACAAGTCTTGGATGTGGTCTTTCTATTTAGTTTGGAATTGGATTTAGGTTCTACTAGTTAATAGATATACTTTTGTTCCATCATTGTTATTAGTGGATTTCTTCACTTATTTACCATCACCACCATGGATGATATAAATATTTTTTGTTAATATTATTCAAGCTCTCTTTGAGGTTGATTATATTCTCTACAATTAGGGTTATGATGATAGGTTTACATGTTTACTTCTTATTAGGGTCATTCTTAGAACAAACCTACTGTGAAGTACTTCCCACTTCATTGATATTTTCTTTAATGCTTAGGAAACCTTATTTTGGGACCTTATCCAATGGATTCATGGTGATGAACTCATCTATCATTGGATCCCTCAACTGATTTGATTTCTTTGAAACCTCATTTTTCCTTTGTCGAGGGGAAGGGATTGTTTTTTGGCTCCTTGTTATTATCTCTCATTCAAGTTGCATGATATTTATGGTTTCTTTCAACTGTCTTTGAAATTTGATTTCAATGATGCCATGTGCAACCTATTGTGATTTTTTGGTTGGTAAATGGGTTGACAATATGTGCCATGCCTCTTCTCACTAAGGTTATTCCTACTTGTAGTGTTCATTTTTACCTTGTTGGGATTAAAGCTCTAAAATAGTTATCTGGACATAAGTAGAGAATTATTGATCCTATTCAAGACCATCCACATGTTCACATATTCATATTAAAGCATCTTCCTCACATGGGGTCTTCACTCAATGAACCCGTGATATAACACCTACATTCGTGGGGTATTAAAGAATACCCTTAATTTCACTAGATATTGATAAATACCTCCCAAAATACTTTTGTTGAAACCCCCCTCCCAATACATATTTCCAATAAAAGAACCCCTAATTTAACTATATGCAACTTTTTATACCCTCTAATACCTATAAAACCCTTGAGACCCCACATCCCCCCCCCCTAATACCTACAATGTATTGAAATTATTTGTCATAATTAAAAATGCCCCTTTATGAATGAATGTGATAAAATATTGGTCAATAGGGTGAAGCCTCGGTGAGAAGATGAAAATCCTTTCACTGCAAGATGGCTCAATACTTGATAGTGAATTTGTCAATATGACTGACATATCATCTTTACTATTGATGACCATCACTAAGAATTCATCCACCCATAGTTGTTATTTAATATTCCAGTTGTCTTATGTTTGAAACACTTATATGAAGGATTATTGTGTTGTCCATATCATGCAGGAGCATCCACAACATATCAAGCGAGCCAGCACATTTAGAAAAACCAGCTGGACAGCGCCAGTACAAATTTTGAAATACTTTGGAAGTTGTTGCGTCGCTCTTTAATGAAGTCATTCATGGAGAAGCGCACTTGTATTGTAAAGGGGACCTTGAGCCTTTAAGCTCTCGTCCTTAGTAGATAGGAAGGTATTTAATAGATTTAATGCAGGTAGATAGGAATTTAACTCTAGATTAGACAGTTTCAGTTTTCGAGAGGGAAAACATATATAGACACCCTCCTTTGTATCATTGTAGGATTATCATTCAGGATTATCAAGCATTTAGAAGAGAAGAGCAGGCAGAGAACTTGTGGAGAGCACCCATGTACAKATTGAATTGATAGAAGAATGTCTTTGATTCACTTTCATGGTTTTTGTTGTTTCTCTGTGTTAATATTATGCTCATGAGTTCTTGTTTCCTTGTATGCATTTTCTTTTGAATATGTTGTGCATGTGATTTCAGAGGCCTAACTGAAGTCTGAGAGAGAAGAGAATGAGTTTCAATTGTTTCTCTGTCTGAGCCAGGAGGTTCCTGCATAGAGTGCAGTCAAATTCATCCACATAGAGTGCGTTGATGAGGCTAGACAGTTGAACCCTTATTCTCATTCACCCAAAAGTTGAATTGGGTTGGTAGAGCCGTGCAGGAAAAGTGCAGGCTGAATTTGAAGTCTCAGCAGTTAGTCTGAGCAAAGGGAGGTAGAGACTGCTATTGGAAGAAGTGCACAGAGTCTGGAAGAATCCAATACTTCGAGAGTTGTTAGAAGTCGAGGACGAGAAGTGCGCGAGTGAAGTCTCTGAGGGAGTCAGAGTTGTCAACGCTCAGGAGGGACAGTTCCTTCGTGATTCCTGGAAGAAGGAGCCAGGAGGAGGTTCGAACCAGGAGAAGTGGTGAAGCTGAAGAAATCCTCGAGGAGGAGAATCAATGGCCAAAGTTTGCAGGATAGATTCGCGAAATCCCGCTGACCATCAGATCTTGAGAAGTTGCGAGGGATTTAACCCTTAGGTGCAAGGAGAAACGAGAGATCATCGAGATTCGGTCTTCGACATTTGTGGAGGTAAGAGTTTTTCACTCGTCGGAATCGCGATTATTGATTTCCCGATATAACCAGAGCCGTTGATCGCCAGGGGACACGTGGCACAGGATCTAGGGAAGTCGGGGTTCGGTGTTTGGGGTTTTCTAATGCGAAGGAATTGCGATTGGTGAAATCGTGATCCTGTCATCCCCAATATAACGGAGGGAGAGGTGACGTGACAGGGCAGTAGCATACGTGCCATCATATTTCAGGGTTCGGAAATTTGTGGGACGAGTGAATCGTGACATCGCAGGTACCGATTTCCCGATAGGGAAATCCCTGATAAGAATAGAAGCGTTGACTGTTGACCCATCGGGGTTCAGGGTTTTGAGTAGCACGAGAATGTGCACACAGGGTTCGCGATATCGCGAAACCCAATTTCCAGAGACAACTGCCAGGAGATCAACAGAGTGTCCTGTGGGTAACAAAGTTCCCGAAACGGGATTCAAAGAGTGATACAGCTCTTTGGGCTTGAGATGAATAAGGTCCTGGTGAAAGCAATTGGACCGTGAGGGTCACAACTCACGTCAGAGTGGTATCAAAGCGGGAAGACATCTTTGCTTTCAGTAGCAGAGAGGGAGAAGAAAACATCATGCTGCCGAGAAGAGAAAGGTAGTCACCTGATCGAGAAGATAGGGATGCGCGAAGAAGAGGGAGACCGGCAGGAAATCCAGAAATGGAGCGCCAAATGAGAGATCTCCGAGAAAGGCTTGAGGAGATGGAGACAACGCAGAGACGTGGAGTCGGCGCTGGAGAGTTCAGTGATTCCGAGGTGGAAGAGGAAGCTGGACATGCAGAAGAAGTCACAATAGAGGATGCATCAACAGAGCGATTGATAAAAGCTATCGCCAGAATGAGCTCCAAGATCAAAATGGATATTCCAGCTTATGAAGGAAGCTTGGATACAGAAGAGTTGCTGGACTGGATCAGGGCTCTTGATACCTACTTCGACTATGAAGATATCGAAGAGGATAAGAAGGTAAGGCATGTTGTTACCAAATTGAAAGGACATGCAGCCTTATGGTGGGATGAGCTACAGTGGACAGACGTTACAAAGGAAAACATAAGATAAAAAGTTGGGATAGAATGATTGCTAAGATGAAAGCCAATTTTATCCTAAGGGATTATCATATCACACTATTCAGGTGAATGCAGAACCTGAGATAGAAGATGATGACAGTGAAGGAATACACCGAAGAGTTTTACAGACTCAATATCAGAGCAGGTCATCGGGAGAGTGATGATGAGAAGGTGGCGAGATATCTGAATGGTCTGAGGTATGACATTCAGGATGAGTTAAGCATGGAAACTATTAGGACTATTGAGGATGCTTACCAGATGGCTCTGAAAGACGAGGAGAAGATGAGCCGTAAGCAAGGACAGCGAGGGCGAGGCAGGATTCAACCTAGAGGAAAGGAAGTTGCCCAAGATAAATATCAGAAGCCCAAGGAGGAATGGGAGAGACCTCAGGGTAGAATTGAGAGAGGTGGAACCTCACAGAGGCAGCAATATGCTGAGCCGAGGAGACAACATACAGAGTAGGGAGATGGTTATGTTGACGCCAACACTTTTCCTCGTACCAGAGGTAGGGGAAGAGGCCGAGGAGGAATCGTCACATGTTTCACGTGTGGCAAGGATGGACATAAAGCCGTTGACTATCCAGACAGGAAACCAAACAGAGGGGAAGCTCACATCACTGAGGCGCAGAGGCGTGATGTTGAGAGTGAGGACACTGGAAGTGGGAAGTCACTGATGGTGCATAAATTTCTTTTGACACCTGAGAAAGAGGTGGAGGACATAGCTCAAAGATGCAGACTTTTCAGGACCACATGCAAGACTAAGGGTTGGAAATGCAAGGTCATCGTGGACAGTGGAAGCACTGACAATCTCGTTTCAACCGAGATGGTGGAAAAGTTGGAGCTGGAGAGGACCAATCACCCGAGTCCATACAAGGTATCATGGCTGCAGAAAGGACACCAAGTAAGTGTTACCAAACAATGCTTGGTTGAATTTAAAATGGGTGAATATGGAGATAAAATTCTATGTGATGTCATTCCCATGGATGTCTATCATGTATTGTTGGGTAGACCATGGCAGTATGACCAAAATGTGGTTCATGACAGGAGAATGAACACATACACTTTGCAGAAGGATGGGATGACACACAAATTGCTTCCGATAAAGGATAAGGAGGTAAATCCGTAAGTAAGTAACACCATACTTCTTATGAGTGGGAAGGAGCTTCTCACAAAGATGGAAAAGAAGGAAGATCCACAATTCTTTGTGGTCAAGAAACCGAGAATTGTCCTGACTAGCACAAGAGTGGATGACTTGCCAGATGAGATTCAGGAACTACTGGGAGAGTTCGCTGATATCATTGTGGATGAACTACCTCGTTTGTTGCCACCAATGCGAAGTGTGAGTCACCACATAGACCTCATACTTGGGGCAAGCCTACCGAACAAAGCAGCATATAGATTGACACCTCAGGAGAACGAGGAGGTCAAAAGGCAGGTGCAGGATTTGTTGGATAAAGGACTGGTCAGGGAGAGTCTGAGTCCATGTGTTGTTCCGACAGTACTGAGTCCGAAGAAGGATGGAGGCTGGAGAATGTGTACAGACTCTAGAGTGATAAACAAAATCACCATCAGGTACAGATTTCCATTGCTGAGAATGGATGCTCTGATGGATTTTCTGAGCGGGGCAAATTATTTTTCAAATATTGATCTTAAGAGTGAATATCATCAGATTCGCATGAGAGAAGGTGATGAATGGAAGACAACATTCAAGACAAACGAAGGTTTGTACGAATGGTTGGTCATGCCGTTTGGCTTGACAAACGTACCAAGCACATTCATGAGGCTGATGAATGAAGTCTTGAGGGAATTCATCGGGAAATTTGTGGTCATATATCTGGATGACATACTGATTTTCAGCAAGGCGAAGGCTGAGCATTTGAATCATTTGGCCATTGTGATGAGAAGACTGCAGCAGGAGAAGCTGTTGGTCAACATGAAGAAGTGTTCCTTCATGAAGACGGAGCTCATTTACTTGGGTTTTGTTATATCAGCCAATGAGTTGAAAATGGATCCTGAGAAGGTAGAAGTGATAAAGAATTGGCCATCACCGAAAAATATTTTTGAGGTGAGGAGTTTCCATGGACTGGCTAGTTTCTACAGAAAATTCATTCGGAATTTCAGTGGAATTAGTGCAGCAATGATGGACACAATGAAGAAGTGGCATAAGACTTTTCACTGGACAACAGAGGCTAAGAAGAGCTTCAATCTGTTGAAACGGAAGATCATAGAGAAACCAATTCTGGTGTTGCCTAATTTCCAGAAGACATTTCAAGTGAAATGTGATGCTAGCGGATATGCTGTAGGAGGAGTCCTGAGTCAGGATGACAGGCCAGTGGCATATTTCAGTGAGAAACTAGATGATGCAAGGCTGAAATACTCCACGTATGATAAGGAGTTTTATGCCATCATACAAGCATTAAAGAAGTGGAGGCATTACTTGATACCCAAGGAATTTTTTTTGTATAGTGATAATCATGCATTGCAGTTTGTGAGTCAACAGGATAAGTTGAACCAAAAGCATGCAAAATGGGTAGAGTACATGAAAAATTTTACATTTGTAATCAAACACATTTCAGGAACTGCTAACAGAGTGGCTGATGCTTTGAGCAGGAAATGTTTGCTGTTGCAGGAGTTCTGTGTCAAAACCTTAGGTTTTGAAAATCTGAAGGACATGTACACCAGAGATGCAGACTTCGGGGAAGCGTATGAAGCAGCTGAGAATCTAGTTCTTAGGGATCAGAGTCCATAGATAGATTATATGATCCAGGGTGGATTGTTGTTTAGGGGCAATCAACTGTGCATTTCGAATTGCTCCATGAGGGAGAATTTGGTGAAGGAAAAACATAGCGGGGGATTAGCAGGTCATTTTGGACATGATAAAACATTCGCAAAGTTAAGAAAATCGTATTTTTGGCCGGGAATACGAGCAGATGTTAAACGATTTGTTGACAAATGCAGGATTTGTCAACACGCGAAGGGGAGAAAACAGAACATGGGTTTTTATCAGTCGTTGCCCATACCCAAGAGACCATGGGAGGCAATTAGCATGAATTTTGTGTTAGGACTGCCGAGGACGCGGAGAGGAGTTGATTCCATCTTTGTGGTGGTAGACAGGTTTTTGAAGATGGAACATTTTATTTCGTGTCAAAAGACCAGCGATGCGACCCACATCGCAAACTTGTTTTTCAAAGAGGTTGTTAGACTACATGGATTGCCAAGAAACATAGTCTCGGACAGGGATACGAAATTCATAGGTCATTTTTGGAGGATGCTATGGAAGAAGCTGGGAACTAACTTAGCGTTTAGTTAAGCATATCATCTGCAGACGGATGGGCAAACAGAGGTGGTGAACAGAAGTCTGGGGGATCTATTGAGAAGCTTGGTGATGGAGCACCACTGCAGTTGGGACCAGATATTACCATAGGCAGAATTTGCATACAACGATTCGGTGAATCGGAGTACAGGCAAAAGACCATTTCAGATTTTATATGGGACACAGACAAGGGGAGTTTCTGAGCTCAGGGAGTCAGGACAGGCTGGAACTAGCAGTGCTAGCATGAAGGAATTCGCTGAGGCAATGCAGGAACTACACAGTCAAGTGAAGCAACGACTGATGAAGTCCAATCAAGAGTATAAGCGCAAAGACGACCAGCGGAAGAGGCAACTTCAGTTTGAAGTTGGTGATTTGGTTCTGGCACACTTGAGGAAGGAAAGGTTCCCAAGGGGAACATATAACAAGCTCAAGATGAAGAAAATCGGACCGTGCAAAGTCCTAAAGAAATTCGGAGAGAATGCATATGAGCTTGAGTTACAAGAAGGCATCGGGATATCTCCGATTTTCAATGTTTCAGATTTATACCCATACAGGGCTGGAGAAGTAGAGGCTGGAACTGAGGAACCAGTGGTCCAGTGGCAGAAGCAATTACCGGTAGCAGAGAAGCCGCAGATGGAGTGCATACTGGATAAGTGAGTAGGAAAGAAGACCAGGTGGAAGTAGTATTTTGAGTACCTGGTGAAATGGAAGAATCACCCAGTGGAGGATGCTTGCTGGGAAAATGAGGCAGTTATACAGAAGCATGGATAGACCGTGCAGGATCTCATGGACAGGATCCCATGAAAATTTTGAGCCGAGGAGTATGATGCAGGAGCATCCACAACATATCAAGCGAGCCAACACATTTAGAGAAACCAGCTGGACAGTGCCAGTACAAATTTTGAAATACTTTGGAAGTTGTTGCGCCGCTCTTTAATGAAGTCATTCATGGAGAAGCACACTTGTATTGTAAAGGGGACCTTGAGCCTTTAAGCTCTCTTCCTTAGTAGATAGGAAGGTATTTAATAGATTTAATGCAGGTAGATAGGAATTTAACTCTAGATTAGACAGTTTCAATTTTTGAGAGGGAAAACGGATATAGACACCCTCTTTTGTATCATTGTAGGATTATCATTCAGAAATCATTCAGGATTATCAAGCATTCATAAGAGAAGAGCGGGCAAAGAACTTGTGGAGAGCACCCATGTACAGATTGAATTGATAGAAGAAAGTCTTTGATTCACTTTCATGGTTTGTGTTGTTTCTCTGTGTTAATATTATGCTCATGAGTTCTTGTTTCCTTGTATGCATTTTCTTTTGAATATGTTGTGCATGTGATTTCAGAGGCCTAACTGAAGTTTGAGAGAGAAGAGAATGAGTTTCAATTGTTTCTCTGTCTGAGCTAGGAGGTTCTTGCATAGAGTGCAGTCGAATTCATCTGCATAGAGTGCGTTGATGAGGCTAGACAGTTGAACCCTTATTCTCATTCGCCCAGAAGTTGAATTGGGTTGGTAGAGACATGCAGGAAAAGTGCAGGCTGAATTTGAAGTCTCAGCAGTTAGTCTGAGCAAAGGGAGGTAGAGACTGTTGTTGGCAGAAGTGCACAGAGTCTGGAAGAATCCAATACTTCGAGAGTTGTTGGAAGTCGAGCACGAGAAGTGCGCGAGTGAAGTCTCTTAGGGAGTCAGAGTTGTCAACACTCAGGAGGGACAGTTCCTTCGTGATTCCTGGAAGAAGGAGCCAGGAGGAGGTTCAAACCGGTAGAAGTGGTGAAGCTGAAGAAATCCTCGAGGAGGAGAATCAACGGCCAGGGTTCGCAGGATAGATTTGCGAAATCCGACTGACCATCAGATCTTGAGAAGTTGCGAGGGATTTAACCCTTAGGTGCAAGGAGAAACGAGAGACCATCGGGATTCGATCTTCGACATTTGTGGAGGTAAGATTTTTGCACTCGTCGAAGTCGCGATTAGCGATTTCCCGATATAACCGGAGCCATTGATCACCAGGGGACACGTGGCACAGGATCCGGGCAAGTTGGGGTTCGGCATTCGGGGTTTTCTAATGCGAAGGAATTGCGACCGGTGAAATCGCAATCCCGCCATCCCTGATATAACGGAGGGAGAGGTGACATGAAAGGGCAGTAGCACACGTGCCATCGGAGTTCGGCGTTCAAAAATTTGTGGGACGAGTGAATCGTGACATCGCATGTACCGATTTCCCGATAGGGAAATCCCCGATAAGAATAGAAGCGTTGACTGTTGACCCATCAGGGTTCGGGGTTTTGAGAAGCATGAGAACGTGCACACAGGGTTCACGATATCGCGAAACCCGATTTCCCGAGACAACTGCTGAGAGATCAATAGAGTGTCCTGTGGGTAACAAAGTTCCCGAAACGGGATTCAAAGAGTGATACAGCTCTGCGGGCCTGAGACGAAGAAGGTCCTGGTGAAAGCGGTTGGACCGTGAGGGTCACGTCTCGCATCACCATAACTCTCTCAAGGATGAATATTGAAACATTGATATTCAATGTGGCCAACTTGCTAACAATGTTGGCATATCAGAGTCTTCTCTTGAACTCGAGCAGGTGAATGTGATGTCACATTCCTAAGAGTAGGCCAACAGGGAGTCACTTAATAGTCTACGTGTTCCCGCAGACTATAGTCAGGCACAAATAGGGAACAAGATGGAGAAATAAGGGTGGTTTGGTGGCTAAACGATGAATTAATCCAAAAACTTAGGGAAAGTCACTTAAGCCTAAGTCAACGAAGAATTAGAATGAAAAGGTGCTAAAGGGGGAATTAATTAATTAATTATTCACCTAAGGAGGAAAATCGCCTAGCTTAAGTGAGGTCAATGGTGAATTAGATCAGGAAGGGTATACAGGGAGGAATTTGACCTAATTCCTCATTATGCATTGTTATGATTTGATGTTGAGAGTTCCCAGAGGAGGAAGAGAGTCAACTTTATTGTTTTGTGAATTTATGGAGGAAACCACCACCATTGATCAGTTTCGATGTTGAGAGACACACGCTAGCCCATCAGAGATACAATCCAGGTATTTCACCATGCTATTCGGGAGTATCTAGTGTAGAGTGCATAGCTCATCCAGTGAGGGCGCAATTTAAATTAAGGGTTTGTGGATCTACACGATGTCTGAGCTCAGATTGCAGTTTCCTTTTGATCCAATTGAGATCCAGCTAGGGTGCTCAGATTGAGCTAGTTTCCATCATATTTTTACTGTGGAATCTTTCAGGGTGCATCATCCAGCCATTTAGGGTGCAACTCTTCTGATATGAAATTTGAGGTTGTAGACAGAGCATCAAGGAAGACTTTCGAAAACCCTTTCGAACTAGTCTTGCATTTGGCAAGATGATCGTTTTCAGTCCTATAGCAGTAGATTCCATTTGTGGAATCATTTGGGGTGCATCCAGTGTCACAAAAGGTGTGCAAATCCCTCAGGGGTCCATATCCAGTGCCCTAGAGACTAGATCTTACATCCAACACTCATCCATTTCAGTCTAGAGGCCATGATCTAGGTGGATATCGGTGGCCACCCACCTTTTCCTATTGGCTCAAAACAGTTTTCTGGCAATTTTGGCAATTTACTATTTTTAGCAGGTTTTAACTTCCGGAGCCATTTTGAGGGCCTAAATGAAGGTTTTTTGAGATCGAGGTTCTCAATGATGTTCAAAGGAATAATTGATCCCCCAAAATGAATCTCCTCGACGATACCATTCCAACGAGCTATCACACGCCTAAAACGAAGATCGTATGCAAAAGTTATGACCCCGGGAAGTTGATGTACTAACTTACCCAAACGGGGCCCACATGACTTTTGGCGCTTCATCTCCTAGGGTTAGGTTTTTGGATGTATATGACTTTTTTCATTCTCATCTATTGTAAAAATGCCTATAGAGCCTCATTGTAATCATCTTCTCATGGATGCGAGTAGCAGCCACATCTCTTCTCAGAGATAAGCTACCAGCGCCTTAACTAGTTTATTTACATTCTGTCTGTAAGCATATTTCAGTGATTTGTTATTAATGAAATGAAGTCTTATTTCCACTGCATATCTGCGTTTATGTGTATTTCTGTATTTCATTGTGTTCCTACATAAATCCGGATCAGTGGTATCAGAGCGGTCTGCTCATTCTCGATCCTTCTTTGCATGTCCCCAACGAGATCAGGGTATAAGGAGTTGGGACTCAATCTGGTTGAACCTTTGCGAGATCAGCCTCGCAAACCCCGACGACCGCCCATGGGGGAAGAAAATAAATATGAGGGAGCAGGAGATCCTATCAAAATGTTGCTCGAGGAGGCCCTCGAGAAACAAAGGAACGCGATGATGGACAACTTTTCCCAGATTCTTCAACGTATTCCGACTGGCAGTGCATCGACATCAAGAAGCCACTCTGGAGGTGCCATTCCTTTTAAGGTACAAGTAAACTTTGACATTCCCATATTTGATGGCCAAATAGATTTAGATGCCATAGATAGATGGTTGAATCTGTTAGAAGGATATTTCAAGGTTCATGAGTTTTCCGATCGAGAAAAGATTATTTTTGCACTCCTCAAAGCCACCCCCCATGTCAAGGACTGGTGGGAAACCTACTCGGAGCAAGAGGGCGAGGGAGAACCCTCTTTGTTCTCAGCTACACCCACTTGGAATTCTTTCCGAGATGCCATCAAGGAACAATATTATCCCGTGGGGAGCTATGAGGACAAATACATACAATGGACTACTTTGCGGCAGCAAAGGGACCAAGATGTGCATGAGATTACGAATATGTTTCATACC
>ML780938.1:463116-498138 GCA_009831015.1 Picea engelmannii
ATCATGGATACACAGATCAAGCACACCCGAAAACAAAGGATACCGCTATATTGAGTTGTCAAAGCAGGCCAACTCCTTCACCAAGGCAAATGGCTCACCAGGGACCAAGTTCAGCAGAAGTTTCCTCATCTCATGGAGGAACTGAAAGCAATGGGGACCATTGCTTCCTAAGGAGGGAGGATTGATCCAGGTGGATATTGGTGGCGACCCACCTTTTCCGACTGGCTCAAAACAGTTTTCTGGCAATTTTGGCAATTTACTATTTTTAGCAGGTTTTAACTTCCGGGGCCATTTTGAGGGCCTAAATGAATTTTTTTTGAGATCTAGGTTCTCAATGATAGCCAAAGGCATGATTGAGCCCCCAAAATGAATCTCCTCGACGATACCTTTCCAACGAGCTATCACACACCTAAAACGAAGATCGTATGCAAAAGTTACGACCCCGGGAAGTTGATGTACTAACTTACCCAAACGAAGCCCACATGACTTTTGGTGCTTCATCTCCTAGGGTTAGGTTTTTGGATGTATATGAATTTTGGCATTCTTGTATATTGTAAAAAGGCCTCTAGAGACTCATTTTAATCATCTTCTCATGGATGTGAGTAGCAGCCACATCTCTTCTCAGAGATAAGCTACCAATGCCTTAACTAGTTTATTTACATTTTGTCTGTAAGCATATTTCAATCATTTGTTATTAATGAAATGAAGTCTTATTTCCGCTGCATCTCTGCGTTTATGTGTTCCTACATAAATCCGGATCAGGCCATGGCGCTTCTGTTAGAGAAGTTTCCAACTCATTCCACAGTCTATCCTTCGGGACGAGTTTTCCATCTAGTAGCGGTTACCGTACCTATCTGGAATCACATATTTTTGTCGATCTATCCATGCATGCATTAGATCTGCCTTCATCTTCTGAACATAGGTGTTTTGATTCTATTTTCTTGTATTCCAGTGGTAATCCATGAGATCTAGATGATGGTTATACTCTATATTTCTAGTATGTTATTGTATTTTCATGCTTGAGTCGCATAATACATGTTATTGGGTAGTTGATGTTCTTTACTTCCGCATGCATCCTCTATATATTGTTTAAACCATAAATATGCAACATGCACATGCAATAACCAACATGCACATTCAATAACCATAAATATCTCAAACACACCACTGAAACACACCTAGAAACCCCCAGTTTATCAGATCTGCGAGACCGAACATTAGATCAGTAGAAAATATCTTGATCAACGGGATCAATGATATTTCAGTGGGTATCAGAGCTTTAGTCTTGTTAGCCTATGACTAAAGAATATGAGTGCAAAAGAAGACCCAGATGGTCGTGAGCACGTAGGTGAAAAATATGTCACTTGCAATAGGCACAAGAAAAGAAGGGCTCGGCCTAACTTTCCTCCTTTCTCTCCCAGTTTGGAGGAAGAGGAAGATGCACACAGAGAAGCAGAGAGAAGATCAGAGCACGAGGCCGAGCGAGAAACAGAGAGGAGGCTAGGTGACAAATATGAGTGACCAGAGGGTAGTGGTAAGGCCCACATGGATCTCGATGCAACCTTCATGCAGGTTATCAGTGATATGTTAGCTAGTCAACGGACCATGTCTCAGTCCTTGACTCATGTAGTTGATAGCTTGGCTATGGTGGACATATTGGGCACACAAGCCCCACATGAAACACAAGGGAACTCAGGGACAGGTAGTAGAACCCAGTCACCCACTCACACATACACATTTGCAAGTAGGATTCCATGTCCGTTGTTTCCCAATTTCTAGAGGGCACCCCCGGTAGCATCACAGATACCGATAGCACAGAGACCACCCACTCATGCATACTACATTGTAGAGTATCAGAGAGAGTATGCAACATTGGGTAATGACTTCCATTAGGATATGACCTTGGTCGAGTATTGTAGGCTCAAACTCAGGAACCGCTCCAGTAGGCCACAGAGAGGAGGGTCATAGCCGCATCAACAGCAGGGGCATAACATTGATTTCATCCGGAAAGTTGGTAAACTCACCATACCTTCTTTCGATGAATCGTCCAAATGCACCGCCATAGCTTGGGTATAGAAGCTTGACACCTACTACAATATCAATCAGATGGATGAGATAGAGGCCATTAGTTTCTCCACCTTACACTTAGAGGGTGAAGCACATGAGTGGTGGTATCATGGATTGGTGACATTGGGCCATAGTCACATCACCTCCTACCAAGAGTTCATAGAGAGACTCATGGAAATATTTGACAGGAGGGATTCAGAGATCCATTTCAGAGATCTAGCGCAGTTGAGACAAACTGACACAGTAGAGGCATTCATATCAGAGCTTTAGCGGGTAGCAGTGACAGTGACAGAAATATACGAGCCTCGACTGATCATGTTATTCACAGAAGGGCTCACAAAACCCTTGAGAGGATGGGTAAAGGCATACCAACCTCACACCCTACAGGATTCCATCCTACGCACTAGATATTTGGCAGATTCAGTGCCAAAAACTAAACCATTTTCCAAATCCTTTGTACCACAGAAGGATCGGGACAAAAACCATTACAGAGGGAATGGAAAGGGTAAGGAGAAGTTGGATGATGAGATGAGGCAAGAGATTATGAGGAAGAAGCTCTGCTTCAAATGCAGAGATCCTTGGGTCCCAGGACACAGATGCATGGGCAAGGGAGAGATTCACTATATTGAGGTGGTCGCAAACAGTGAGGACATTGAGGAGGAGGAGAAGGAAAATGAAATCACTAGCTCAGAGGAAGAGCTAGATCAAGCAGAGGAACAACCTCCCCATAGACCATCAACACCAGCAGGGACCCACCCACTGGTTGTTCCATAGCCTCCTAAGTAGGATAACACATAGAAACCAACAAAGGGCATAGTCATAGAGACCCTTTCTGGTGTACCTAGGTACGACACCCTCCAGATTAGTGGTACTATTCAGGGGCAGTGAGAAATTTCCTTGATAGATGGTGGGGCCACCCACAACTTCATCGATGCTTCATTAGTATTAAGATGGGCCCTTGAGACAGAGGAGTTTGAGGGATTTGATGTTGCAGTAGCATATGGCCATACAGTGGAGTGTTTAGAAAGAGTTTTGGACTTGGAGATCGGGTTGGGAAACTACACTATGAGAGATATATTTTATGTGGTTGACCTATTAGACACAGATGTAGTTTTGGGAGTTCAGTGGTTTATCACCTTGGGTAAAATCACCACCAACTACCAAACCTTAGAGATTGGATTCAGAGACAGTGATGGGAAGAGGGTTGTCCTAAGGGGCATGTTGACAGGGGCACCCAGGATAGTCTCAGCCTAGAGGATGGAGAGGATCTTCAGGCATGGGGAGGCAACATTTTTTGTAGAGAGATTGATCACTACACGAAATGATGATGAGGGATGACAATAGTATCAGACAGAGATCAGGAACTTGTTGGGATGACATCATCAGTCTTTTGGTTTTATTCCACTAGCGAGACCGTCGGACAGGGGATTTGAGCACACCATTGAGTTGGAGGAGGGGGCCAAACCCACGATCACCCCCCCATCATCATCCTAAGAGGTTCAAGGATGAGATATAAAAAGTAATCAAGGAATTGCTGGCAATGGGACACATCAGACCTAGTAGCAGTTCATTCTCCTCTTCAGTTGTCTTAGTCCTGAAGAAGGATGATACCATGAGGATGTGCATCGACTACTGGGATTTGAATAAGAAAACCATAAAAAAACGGTATGTTATCCCTCACATTGATGAGTTGATGGATGACTTACATGGAGAAGTTTTCTTATCAAAGATTGATCTATGCTCTAGATATCATCAGATCAACATCAGAGAGCAGGGCATAGAGAAGACTACATTTCGGTGCCACTTTGGCCATTTCAAGTTTCTGGTTATGCCATTCGAGCTAACCATCGCACCAACTACATTCCAGTCTTGCATGAGCCACATTTTCAGGGGGCAATTGAGGAAATAGAAAGACATGGAAGAAGCATATGGAACACTTGGAGGAGGTATTGAGAATCATGGAGGCACAGGTGTGAGTTTGGGATGACATAGTTTCTTTACTTGGGCTACATCATCAATGCACAGGGGGTTTAGGTACATCAGGAGAATATCAAGGTCATTTTGGATTGGCCAACATGCAGGAGTTTGATAGAGTTAAGGAGATTATTTGGGTTGTGTAGTTATTATAGGAGGTTTGTCAGAGGGTTTTCACAGTTAGAAGCACCACTCAAATATTTGAACAAGAAGGGTTCCTTTCAGTGGAAAGAGGAATCACAATGGACATTTGAAAAGATGAACAAGGTTATGAGCACATGCCCTATTATAGCCCTTTTGGACTTCTCGTAGCCATTCGTCTTGGAGTGCGATGCATCAGGGGTGGGAATTGGAGTAGTGTTGATGTAGGGAGGCCATCCCATTGTGTTTGAGAGTAAGAAGCTCAACAAGTCAGAGACACTCTACCCTATTTACGACAAGGAAATGATAGCAATTATGCACGCCTTAACCAAATTCAGGAAGTATCTGGTGGGCAATAGATTTGTAGTGAAGACTGATCACACCAGTCTCAAGTATTTCCTGGATCACAAAGACCTCAGTGAGAGGCAACATAAGTGGGTCTCAAATATCCAAGCCTTTGATTTTGACATCGAGTATGTCAAGGGAAAAATGAACTTCGTGGAAGATGCCTTGTCTAGGAGGCCACCAGGGTGTTCGATGATGGACACTCACACAAATTGGAAAGCATACTTATTGGTGGAATATTCCAAAAGCAAGTTTTCTTGTGAGGTAATAGATGGATAGGTGGTCAATGATAGATATTGGGTACTAGATGACGTCATTTTCTACAAATACCAGATCTACTTGGTTCCAGAATCTACCTGAAAGGGGAATATTCTGAAGGTGTGTCATGATTCACGTGCAATAAGGCACTAAGGGTATTTCAAAAGTTACAGGCAGATCAGGGAGAGATTCTCGTGGAAGGTTCTCAAGCATGATGTACTGAAGCATATCCGAGAGTGCATGACTTGTTAGTAGAAGAATTAAGAGAAGACACACCCAACAGGGTTACTAAAACCTCTACCCATTCCAGAGTAGAAATGGGAGAGCATTTCTATGGATTTCATCACAGGCCTTCCCCGCATGTAGGGCAGGGACTGTATATTTGTAGTGGCCGACAGGCTAACCAAATTTTCACATTTCTTTGCTATACCCATGGACTACAAGAACATACAGGTAGAGGAATTATTTTTCAGAGAGGTATTCAGATTGCATGGCCTACCCAAGTAGATAGTCAGTGATAGAGATGGGCGCTTCATCTATGCATTTTGGAAGGAGATTTTTCAGTTGACAGGCACAGAGCTAGCCACGAGTACCAACTACCACCCATAGAGAGATGGCCAGATAGAGATTGTAAACAAATGGGTGGAGGGGTATCCGAGGAACTATGTGGGAGGACAACAACGCACATGGGTGAGTATTTTTACAACACGACACACCATATGTTTATCAAGATGTCACCATTTAGAGCATTGTATCGATACGATGCACCCACTTTTGTGTATACTGTATTCGGGGATAGCAAGGTCCCAGTGGCCAAAGATTGGGTGGAGGAGAACCAAAGGATACTGCGGGGAGTAAAGGAAAACTTACAGGAAGCACAAAATCAATAAAAGATCTATGTAGACAGGTATAGGATCGAGCACAATTTCAAGGTTGGGGACTTGGTTTTCCTGCGATTACAACCATATTGACAGTCCTCCTTGAAGAGGACTAGAGCAGAGAAACTGAAACAATGATTTTATGGGCCATACAGAGTCATCAGGAGAGTAAGGGAGGTGACATATGAGCTAGAGCTATAGGAGGGTAGCAAGATTCATAACATCTTTCATGTTTCTTGCCTTAAAAAGGAAGTGGGACAATAGATCATAATTTCAAAGGAGATGCCACCTTTAGATGAGGAGGGCCAGTTGGAGTTAGTTTCAAAGGAGGTTCTCGAGCAGAGAGAGCACAGATTGAGGAATAGGGTCATCAAGGAGTGCTTGATTAGATGGAGGGGTCTTCAAGTGGAGGATGCCACATGGAAGGAAGAGCATATTTTGCAACACCCAGGATTGATGTTGCTTGAGGACAAGCAAGCTCGGGAAGGGAGGATTGTGATGTCTTGTTCTCAAGAGTAGGCCAGCAGGGAGTGGCTTAGTAGTCTATGTGTTCTCGTAGACTATAGTCAGGCACAAACAGAGAACAAGATGGAGAAATAAGGGTGGTTTGGTGGCTAAATGATGAATTAAGCCAAAAACTTAGGAAAAGTCACTTAAGCGTAAGTCAATGAAGAATTAGAATGAAAAGGTGCTAAAGGGGGACTTAATTAATTAATTATTCACATAAGGAGGATAAGCGCCTAGATTAAGTGAGGTCAATGGTGAATTAGATTAGGAATGGTATAAATGGAGAAATTTGACCTAATTCTTCATTATGCATTGTTATGATTTGATGTTGAGAGTTCCCATAGGAGGAAGAGAGTCGACTTTACTGTTTTGTGGATTTATGGAGGAAACCACCACCATTGATCGATTTCAGTGTTGAGAGACACACCCTAGCCCATCGAAGATACCATCCATGTATTTCACCATGCTATTTGGGAGTATGTATTGCAGAGTGCGCGACTCAGCCAGTGAGGGCGCAAGTCAGATTCAGGGTTTGTGGAGCTGCATGAGTTCCGAGCTCAGATTGCAGTTTCCTTCCGACCTAGTTGAGATCCAACCAGGGTGCTCAGATTGAGTCAGTTTCCATCAGATTTTGATGATGGAATCTTGCAGGGTGCATCATCTAGCCATTTTCGGTGCAACTCTTCCGACGGGACATTTGAGGTTGCAGATAGAGCATCAGGGAAGATCTGGGGAAACCCTTCCAAACTTGTTCCACATTTGGTGAGACGATCCTTTTGAGTCCTATAGTAGCAGATTCCATTAGTGGAATCATTTGGGGTGCATCCAGTGTCCAAGGAGGTGCAAAAACCCCCCAGGGGTCCAGATCCAGTGCCTCAGAGACCAGATCTGACATTTGGCACTCATCCATTTAAGTCTAGAGTCCAGGGTGCTTCTATTGGAGTAGTTTCCAGCTCATTCCAATGGTCTATCCTTCCAGACGAGTTTTCCAGCTAGAAGCAGTTACCATACCTCTCCAGAATGGCATATTTTTGTCGATCTATCTGTGCATGCATCAGATCTACCTTCATCTTCTGATCACAAGTATTTTTATGCTATTTTCTTGTATTCCAGTGACGATCCATGAGATCTAGCTGATGATTATACTCTATATTTTCAGTATGTTATTGTATTTCCATGCTTGAGTCGCATAATACATGTTTTTGGGTAGTTGATGTTCTTTACTTTTGCATGCATCCTCTATATATTGTTTAAACCATAAATACACAACATGCACATGCAATAACCATAAGTATCTCAAACACACAACTGAAATGCATCCAGAAACCCCCAGTGTATCAGATCTGCGAGACCAAACATTAGATCAATAGAAAATATCTTGATCAGCGGGATCAGGGATATTTCAGTGAATATGAATTGTCTTGAAGCAATCCATCACTCTCGAACCCGATCGGTTTGGTGTAATATGGATTATGAAAGGTGACATCCTTTTCATATATGATGTTGGTTCTATTCTTGTTATTTATGATTTATTTCCAACTTCTAATGATTCAGTTGGAAAGAGAAAGCTAATATTTCTCTCTACTAGAATCTCAAGATGGTTCAATGAGTGGCTCTTGTGCTAGTTGTTGGTCTAAATCAGCCTCATCATCTTCGAATATAGGGTTCTGAACAAGGATGGGTTCATCATGTTGTCAAGAATTTTGTCACTCAAGTGCATCACAATCAAACTCAAAAATGCGGAAAACAAATGAAGGGTGTGGGCTTCTACCGAAATTACACCCATTTATAGAAGAATCAAGAGTAAACTTATGCAAGTATACTTAATTTTGGAGTTGAAATGTTCGCGAGAATTGATCTGCAATGACACAAATCTAGTTGTGTTGTTCAAGAATAGACCAGAAGGAGAAGGAGAAGGAGATGGGGATGGTGTATCTTCCCACAATGATCGCAATGTCATCAATGCAACACGAAAAAAAGTTCAATCTTATGGAAGCCAATATAATATTCTCTGATTATGCTTCTTCAAATATTTCTTGTCAATTATGTGACTAAGAGAGCATAATAATATCAGTTGGATGATGAAAGGAGAGAAGATGTAATTCTCGTTTCTGAGGTTTTAAAAGGCTTCTGGATTGATTTTTTACTGACCCGTCTCATGATGGGACAAACCACAATGGAACATGTTTGCTAGCCTTAATCTGTGTTAGTCTGTGACTATTTGCGTCAATCTTCTTTACTCAGCGACCTGCATAGGCCACGAATGGTTGCTCCTCGAGAGTTCTGCAACAACCAAAATAAAGTCTGCAAACGATTTATGTGAGCACGTAGACGACCAAGATATGTCTGAATCCGAGTATTGTGCAAGAGATGGATAATGAGGAAAACAACCAGGAAATCCACTACCGCAGAGATGTTCAACGATATGCACTCATCACATCAAAATTGTGGAACTCAATCGCCTCATAACTTCTGCGCGGACTCCAGCGCTGTGATGGCCAAAATTCAGTTGAAAGGGCCGATAGATAATATCAAGATGGATGCTTTGTCGGAGCTCTTCGTTCGGATTGTTCTCTATAAGGAAGACGACATTGTGACTGTCTCTACCAGGCACAGAGCCAAAAACACACAATCACTATCTGGTCGTCTAGTGGACCGACATAAGACGAGATACAAAATATGGTGAGAGAACAATCTTTAAAACAACAAGCCGACCTCAAACATGATATCGATTTTTATAGGCAGACCATACGCATTTGACAAAATAAGAAATGAAGAAGATAATACATAGAAGACAGGTTGGGAACAAGAATGTGCAGAGCGCATGTGTATTATATGATAGGATAAACCTTATAGGCGAGAACCATAACAACTGAATCAAGAACGAAAGAAGAAATCCTAACAAATAGTACAACAGGCTTACTTTCAGACGTTGTTGAGGTTATAACTAACAAGCACTCCCTCTTAAACTCAACAGTTACAAATATCAGCACTGATAATTCCCAGGTGTTGTCTGTGAAAATAAAAAATGTTTTTTCTTAATGGCTTTGTAAAGATGACTGTGAGATGATCTTGTGAGCCACAAAATTGAAGGGTGATTTCACCATTATTGACTAGCTCACGTATGAAGTGAAAGCGAGAGTCAATGTGCTTGCTTTTCTTATGAAAAACATGGTTTTTGGATAAAGAAATTGTTGAAGTATTGTCACAGAAGATAGGAGTTGTCTCCTTTTCTGTATGTGACATGTCATTCAATAGTCTTTGCAGCCACACAACTTGATGGGAAGCTGAGGTAGCAACGACATAATTTTCCTTTGTAGAAGATATTGAGACAATGGGTTGCTTCTTTGATGCCCAAGAAATTAGATTCGTGTCCAGGTGAAAAGAATACCTTGAGGTGCTTTTCTGGTCATCTAGTTTGCCTGGAAAATCATTGTCAGTGTAACCAGAAAGATGATTATCTTCAGGATGAGTGTGTCATAAACCAAAATTGAAAGTGCTAACAACATATCTCAAAAAAAATTTCGCCATCTTCCAGTGATAATCTTTGGTAGATTCCACGAACCTAAAAACAAAGTCGGTTGCATACATAATATCAGGCCTAGTTGTTGTAAGATACAACAAACTGCCTACTAAACTTTTGTTCAAGGTAGAATCCACTATAGGGCTTTCATCTTTTTTTCTCAATTTTGTCCCTAGGGGTACAGGAGTTTCTGTTGGATTGTGAATCTTTTGATGATGTATGTTCCATACATTTGCTAACAGACACAAATCCCTTTGGTTGATTGGTCACCTCAATCCCCAAAAAATATTTCATTATGTCAAGATCTATCATCTCAAGCTCAGATTGCATGGCATGTTTAAAACTTGTTAACTCAAGATTTCCAGTATATATCATGCCATCAACATATAAACATACAATCATAATTTTACCTTGTTGATTTGTTTTGGTGTATAGAGTTGGCTCATTTGGGCTTCTACTGAAACAACTCTTGATCAGGTAAGTGTCAATTCTGTTGTACCAAGCTCTTGGAGCTTGCTTTAAGCCAGACAAGGCTTTCTTCAACCGATACACTTTGGATGGCTTCTTTTTGACTTTAAGTCCAGGCGGTTGATCCACATAGACCTCTTCTTCTAAGACACCATTTAGGAAAGATGACTTGACATCCATCTCATATACTTTCCATTTGTGTTGAGCTACTATGGCTAAGAGAGTCCTTATAGTGTTCAACCTTGCTACTGGAGAAAAAGTTTCACCATAATCAATGCCTGGTTGTTGTGAGAATCCTTTGGCAACAAGTCTTGCTTTGTGTTTTTCAATCTGCCCATTTTCATTGAGTTTAGTTTATAAACCCACTTGACACCAATACGTGTCTTATGTTTGGGCAGATCAACAAGATCCCATGTCTTGTTCTTCTGAATGGATTCAATCTCTTGGTTCATATCTTGAACCCAATGTGGCTCTTTAGCTGCCTCTTTAAAATATGTAGGTTGACATGACATTAATGAAAAAAGATTATGCTAATCAATATCATCCAACTCCTAATGGATTTCTCTCAGGCTTCAAATTCTCTGATTTTGAAGTTCAGAGGATGAATTTTTGCTTGAAGAAGAGTTGTCCTGATTACTTTCAGGCTATCTGTGTACCTACAATCTTGGAACGATGGGTTGATGTGTTTGTTGTCTTGAATTTTCTGTGTTTTCAGCGAGTGGCAACAATGGATTTTGACTGTCCATAAGGTGATTTTCAAACTCACTCCATAACTAATTTTCAAGAAATTTGACATCTCCGCTGAGAATTAGTTTCTTTGAAATCAGATTGTAGAGTCTGTAGGCTTTGGATGTCTCACTATAGCCAACAAAGATGCATTTCTCACTTCTATCATCAAGTTTCTTCCTCAATTCGGAAGGTATGTGAGCGAATGCAACACATCCAAATGTCCTAGGATGAGTAACATTCTTTTTTTCCCCACTCCATGCTTCTTGAGGGACCTTCATCTTGACACTAGTGATTGGGGATCTATTGAAGAGATAAACTGAGCATGCTATTGCTTCAATCCAAAATAGATCTGATGGGCATTTCTCTCTGAGAAGGCTTCTTGCCATATTCATTATAGTTTGATTTTTCCTCTCAGCCACTCCATTTTGTTGTGGAGTATACCTGGTCGTGGTTCGCATGATTATGCCTTGTGATTTGCAAAAATTTGCAAATTCTGTTGAATAGTATTCTCCTCCTCCATTTGACCTGAGAATCTTCACATATTTCCCACTCTGTTTTTCAGCTTCATCCTTGAACTCTTTGAACTTTGCAAAGGTTTCAGACTTGTGTCTAAGGAAATAGATCCATATTTTCCTGCTAAAGTCATCAATAAATGTTAGGAAATAAAAGATACCACCTATTGACTTTGTTTACATTGGTCCACATAGGTTAGTGTGAACCAACTCTAAATGTTGTTTGGCTTGAGTGGAGGACTGCAGAAAGCTGGTTCTCTTATGTTTTCCAAGAATGAAAGACTCACATGGGGGATTTTGCTCCTTGAAGATAGGTAGACCTTTGACCATGGAGTGCTTCTATAGAAGTCTTAGAATCTAAAAGGGAAGATGTCGAAATATTGTATTCCAAATCATAGTTTCATTGGAGGTGGATGCACTTTGTGCATAAGATTGGGTCAGATTTGTAGTTCTAGGGATCAAGGGAAACATTCTATTCCTAGTCATGTGGATTTCAAAAATCAATTTTTTGTTGGGATTTTTGTCATATATCCCACATGATGTTCCTTCAAAAAGTATCTTATAGCCATGTTCAACTATTTTTCCTACACTTAAAAGATTATGTTTCAGATCTGGAACATGATAAACATCATTTATGTATTTCTTTACATCTTGTTTAGTGAGAATATGTACAATTCCTTTGCCTTGAACTTTGACTAAAGAGTTATCTCCAAGTGTAATATCAGACGAAAAGGAAGAATCAATGCAAGAAAGTAAATATTTGTTGCTTGTCATGTGATTGCTACATCCACTGTCTAGCAACCAGAGGTCCTTGTGTTGTTCTTTAGTTTTGTGACATGAGAGAAACATCCCATCTGAGGTGTCTCCTTCATGATTTGAGACATGTGCTATGCCTGTGTGTTGATCTGCATACATCTTCCTGCAGTCAGATTCATAATGCCCATACTTTTTGTATTAATAGTAGTGTATGCTTGCTTTTTCATTTGATCTCCTCCCTCTGCCTCTTTGAGGCTAGAAATTCTGATTCTGATTTTGATTTTGACGTGTGTGACTTTCATTTGAGTGATGATTTCTTCAAATTCTACCTCTTCCTCTGTGACCTCTACCTCTCCCTCTGCTGAAAAAGAAATGAGTCTTGAAGGCGTTGGCTATTGACTTATCTTCTAGATGTAGTCTGGTCTCATGTGTCAACAAAGAGCACATTAGTTCATCTGTTGAAAAATTTGACAGATCCTTGGATTCAAGGATGGCTGTAACAACCATTTCGAATTTATTTGGAAGTCTTTCAAGGAATTTCTCAACAATCCTTTGTTCAAGGATGTCTTCGTTAGTCAACCTGATCTGGTTTACAATTCCTGTGACTCTAGTCATAAATTGATCAACGTTTTCAGACTCTGTCATTTTTAAAGTCTTAAAATGCGTCCTCAAGGTCTGCAACTTAACTGTTTTGACTCTATCATTTCCCTAGTAAGTTGTTTGTAGAATGTCCCAGCCTGTTTTGAAGTAACAACACCTGTGATTTTTGAGAAAATTGATTCATCCACTGAGTTATGAATCTAGAGAATTGTCTTATTCTCTATTTTCCTCTATTCTGCATGAGTCGCTCTCTCTTGATTGTTCATGGCAGCTAGATCTGCTGGATCTGGTTCCACATAGCCAAGATCCATTAGATCTCAACACTCCTATGCTTATAAGAAGGATCTCATTATGAGAGACCAAAATTTATAGTTCATTCCAAGAAGAATTGGCCCTTATGTTGGTCCTAGATTGTTAGAGGTGGCCATTTTTGTAAAAACAATTTAGAACATAAAACAAATTGTTAGTATTGTTCGTTCTTTTTCTCAGGGATGAAAAATACCTCTGATATATGCAAGCAAACATGTCCTCTTCCTATTTCCTACACGTAAAACCAGGTCCTTGAAATCCTCTGCGTGACTTCGGGCCGAAAAATGTGGGCCATACCACTTCTTTAGCTCCGATCTGGCTAGATTTGACAGTCCAAGCATGAGATCTATAGAGTCAGCACTCCGAGCTCTGTTCTTTATCCACTGTGACCCCTCTTAATGGTGGAATCGAGCTATCTGAGTTGACTCGCGAGCCAAGGATTATTTCTTTTTAATGAAACAAAATTTTATATGACCAAGGGCTAAGAACCAGGTACTATCCCAAAAAGAGCTACTTCGGGAGCTTTGGGCACTTCGATCTCCGAGCATTTTAGTACGTTGAAACCTTTGTTCCTCCGAATAGTCGAATAGGCGAAGTGATCGACGATCTCAATTACCCGTTCAGATATACGACTAAGAATACTTTGGGACTTCGGGCTTTCAAAGATCAACGGTCCTCAGACCTTGGCAAACCAATGACCAAGATCCGTTTCGGGACTTTGGTGTTTGGGATTTCCCATCTTCCAACACGCACGATCCTATGGAGTGTCGAATCTCTGAAGTGACGAGATCAACCTCCACGTGTCCTCTCGATTGGACGGCTAAGAATTATTTCATCCTTTGGGCCTTCGAGAGTCCACACAACACTGCACTGTGTTCTCCCCGAACCTCGAACTAGCAAAGTGGAAGATCCTTCGCCCACGTGTCCAATGAGATCAAGGGCTAAGATTTACCTCTGAATCCCGGGCTTCGGGCCTTTAGACCTCTTTTAATATTAAGCCACGTGGCCTTTCCACTGACGGTCTGGATGTTCTCTGCTCTTCGGAGCTTTGGGTGTCTCGTGAGCTTTAACATTTGCTTCCTCCCAGAGTTCTTACCTTCTAGACTCCAGGATCCATTGACATGCATAATTTGCAAATGGATGATCCTGATTCACTTCGGGACTTTGGGAGACTCGTCTTCTCTGTGGCTAAAAATAGAAACCCTCCAAACTTTCGAAGTCTGAAGGAGGCTAAGGGTTAAATATTGTGCGACTTACCTGGATCCGACGACTGTTGATCTACTCACTCAGATCCAACGATTGGGATATGTTCTCCTTCTGCATGCTCTTTGATCTATCTGGGCTTGATCTAATGGCCCAGATCTTTTCCTGCAGTCGATCCAACGACTGTTGTAGCTTCTCCTCTGCTACGACTGTATTTTCCTCATGAAGAAGGGATTTCACATATATTTAAACGCTTCTTCCTTCTACATGGATGTCTTCACACGCTGTGATGTCTCCAACGTTCTTTTAAGCAAACTACTCTCCAAGCTCTATAAAGAGTCTTACCTCCCGCACTTTGATACCATGACAAAATAAGAAATGAAGAAGATAATACAGAGAAGACAGGTTGGGAACAAGAATGTATGTATATTAGATAATAGGCTAAAACTTACAGGCGAGAACCATAACAACTGAATCAAGAACCAAAGAACTAGATAATAGGCTAAAAGTGATAGGCGAGAACCATAACAATTTAATGAAGAACCAAAGAAGAAATCCTAACTACTGGTACAACTGGCGAGAACATTTATGAGTGCAAGTCATAAGATGTTGAGATTATAACTAACAAACAACATTGACCCTCCCAATGTTGGGTTTTGCACCACGCTTATGTCTAAAATGCAGCAATTCAATTGCAATAAGAAGTTGGAAAACAACAACACTATGACAAGGTGCCCAACGTTGATCATGAGGTGGTATAGGAGCTGACAAAGAGACTCGTCCTCGAGCCACAAATGATATGAAAAATCCATAGAGGCAAGAATATAAACCACCACGAGCGGTGCCATTGGAGGATGAGATTGGGCGCCAACAAAACCATAAAAGAGAGAGAAGCCAACATTGTGCACCAAGAGACTTAGCTAATTCCATCTCACGCTGCCTTTGCACCATAGATATCAGTTGATTTGGTGATGGTAAAAGAAAACAAAAATTCTCCAAGGAAATTCTCCCATTATGATATCCACAGTCGCTCTAGTAGAGTCATGCAACAACGCTCCAGATTAGAATTTAGGGTGTCATATGAAGACGAGCATGGAACAGTTCGGGGGTTCTGAGCAAGGGCGAGTCGGGCAAGCCTGAACACTTGGAGAGAGGTATGGCAGTCGTCAAGCAAAAGATTTTCGAGTTTCAAATGATTCGAAGATAGGGAAACCAATGGATTCAACCCGCTATGGAATGATATCTACAATGCCACGACAAATGGGCTAATTCGAGCGCGTGAGGGAAACTGAGGAGGTACGAGAAGTTAGGGTTAGGTTTCCGGCGCACATACTCTCAGAAAATTATTTCACGCCCTGGAAGAGCACAAATCCACCTACGAACTGGGAACAGAGAATCAATTTGAGAAGGAAGAGGGACTGGCAGGTTAACGCATAGGATTGACGAGACAGACTGCATAGAGGCGTTTTCTACATGCGATGGGGGAGGAAACGCCCAGGCAAGCAGATGGATAGACTTTCAGGGATTTCTGTATGTGACAGACTGAAATGCTCAACGGAGCCAGACTGCATAGGGGTGTTTTCTACAGGCGATGGGGGGAGAAAACGCCCAGGAAAACAGATGGACAGACTTGCAGGGATTTCTGTATGTGACAGACTGAAATGCTAAACGGAGAGAATCCCAAGATTTCACGAAAAACTGCGAGAGCTTTCTTCAGGCCCTAAAAATGATAGAACTTTGATACCACGGTTAGAACACTGAATGAAGATGATAAGCATTTATTAATCAGTATGATAAAGATGATAAGATACATATTTATAGTTTTAGTTTAAATGTTTTATGAAATGATCTTTTTTAGACGAGAAATTGTTAGATCTGTAGATTTGAGTAATTTTTTTGTATATTGATACATATTTATAGTAGTAGTTTAAATGTTCTAAGAAATGATTTTTTTTAGGCTAGAAATTGTTAGATCTGCAGATTTGAGTGCTCCATAGGTTTTTCAGCACGTTGAATCCATTTCTACATCAAAAATGGATTTTAAACAACAAAAAATAGTGATTTTGTGGAGATTTGTGTCCCCATTCCGTTGAAAAAAGCCATTTCGTAGAACAGGTAGAGAACTCCCATATTTATATACATTGATGTTGACATCCATTACAATCATAGGTCTTGTATTAACATTTAGGGGCATGGTATGTCATCTTTTAAGGCATTTACAAGATACTTGTCCCCATGCTGGAGTTCAACCTTCTAGAAAATAAAAGGATCAATTTGAAACCAAAGAAATAGATTTTTCTAGAGGAATTGAGTCAACAATTGAATGTGTTGATTGGAGAATCCACCCCTATTTGGGGGAATCGAATACAAGGAAAATTTTAGGGGTTATATATAGCTCATGGGCTAATTTTCCATGTTTTTTCCCAAAAAATGATTCACCAATTTCCATTTTTTCTAAAAGTGATTGGCCCAAATTCTATAAAATAAAATTATTTTACTTTAAAAATAGCAAAAAATTTACAAAAATTATATAAAATCCTTAGAAATTTGAATACTTTTACAAAAATATTGCCGAACATTTTATACTTTGCATAATAAGGACTAGTAAGATTTGTCAAGGTTTCTACATTCTAAGATAAATTTTCATCTTTAAAATTATCCCTAATTTAATAGAAGAAATGGATATAGGTCTTTCCTGTTCAAGGGAGGTCATGGTAGCTAAAAACCCTTCAGGTGGAGTAAAAAAATGTCATAAAATTGATACCTTCATACCTTCAATTTAAATAAGAAATTGGTTACTTCTAACAGTCCTAATCTCTAATCTTTTAACTCATAATAAATAATTATTACTTGTCTTTTAAATGGTAAGAAGTTAAAAAGAAGAGAAAAGAAAAAAATGGAAATATTTTTTAAAAAGCCAAAAATAAGTATATATTAATTATGTAATTTTAATCTTATAAATAAAATATACACATGTTTACTTATAAATACGTTGTTATTATAATGGAATAGAAATTGTAATTTTTTCACTAAATATAAATAAAAATAAAAATAAAAATAAAAATAAAAATTCTATTATAATTTCAAAACTTTAGTAAAACTCCGAAGTGTTAAAATTCTTGCTTCATGAATTTATAGAAAATAGAAGGATGCGGATAAGATTTAAAACAAGATCACGGGGTTCCTTCCAACAATTATGATAAATTCTTTACTTTCATGAATCACGTCATTTTTTAATAGTATTTCATATTTACAAAGAGCACGATTAAGAAGTTGATTCATTACCTAAAAAATGTAGCTAGTTCTTTCACACGTCGGTAGTAATTGAACATAAGGAAGAGTGAAAATTTTCTCTTGGTGCACAATGTATGATCATAATCTAATCACGTACTCTATGATGGATTTTATTTTTTATGGTAATATTTTTTATTTAGTTATAATTTCGAAATCTTGCAAATATTCAAACTAGTAGGAAGGATTTTTATTTGATTTTAAGTATGGTAAAGAATGATTATCAATCTAGAAAATGAATGAACCATTTTATAATAGTTTTTTTAATTGAAATTATATGAACATAACACAGTTATTTTTTTTAATGAGTGCTCACGTTTCATCCTTTGATGACTGAAATAGTTTGAATCTCCAAGGTCTTCTCAAATTGGATATGTAATTTAATAATTTTGATGAGTTAAAAAAAAAGATATTTCATGTTATAATACTAATTTTCACGTTATGGATAATTTATTATTTTTTATAATATTTTAAGTTGAATAATTGAAAATTAGTTACTGTATGGATAAAAAAAAAATTTAAGGTTTTTTTAAAGTAAAGTAAAGATTTATTTAATTTTTTTTTTTCAAAATTTTGATAAGATCTCTTTAATATATTTAATATGTAGAGAGACTCATTATTTTTAGGTTACTTAAAGTTCCACTTTAATTTATTAATTGTTTTTAGAAAATCAAAGTTTTAAAGACAACTTCGGATCAATTACATGAAATTATAACTTTTGATAAAATTTTCATTAAATTTGGGGAATAATTTAACATAAAGAGGTTTTGTCTACTAATTGACTTTAGCTTAATAATTTTATTTGTTTATATAATAATTTATTATTATTAAATAATTGCATTTATTTATGTTATAATTTATTCATTACTTTATATACTATATTATTAAACATTATATATTATTTTTTACATGTGATTATGGAGAGAAAACCATTAAAATTGTTTTGGAGTAAAATTATTAACCTATAAATTTTAGTTTTAGGTGTTGGAAAATTAGGTTAGAGAACTATTAATTGATCATTATATATATATATATATATATATATATATATATATATATATATATATATATGGGTTTCTAATGTAGAGGTAAAGAGCTTTAATAAAAATGACATTTTTTTTGGTAATCTTTTATGAATGATTTGAAATATTTTTTAAAATGATTAATATTTTTTAAAATGATTTTGTAAGGAATTTTATTTGAAATTGTAAATGTGAATATGGTAAAACTAAGTTTTAAATGATATTAAATCTGAATTTTATTAGCAAATTAAATATATTAAAATATAGTATAAAACCTTATACAACTTGTGACTTTTTAAGGTTTAATAATGTATAATTTAATTTTGTATATATTATCAAGTTAAACATTGCTTTCTCTAATATCAAATAATTATTTTATTATAAACTTCATTTTAATAGCATTTTGTATTCATGATTTTTTTAAATTTCAATAATGCAAAGCAACTCTTATTTTCTCCTTACATACTTATTTTATGAAGCAATTCTTTTATATATATATATATATATATATATATATATATATATATATATATATATATAATACTTTCTCCTTTTTGTATTAAGAAAAATTAAAACTTCAAATATTAAGGTTCTAGGTACTAAGTACAAAAGGGATTATTTAAATTTCAAGATGTATTTAGTTGTTTCATTGTAATGTACAAAAAATTGATAGAGCAAAGTATGTTTGATGTGTTGTTAATGATAAATAGTTTTTAAACTATATTAATTAATCTTTAAATAATATTGAATCTAAAGTATATTAGAAAACTAAATCTATTAACTAAAATAATTTTCATTTATGATTTTTTTTAACCTAAAATTGATAGGCTATTAATTTGTGTGAATATTTCATTTTAAATAATTAAAAAAAATGATTTAATCTCTTTTAACACTTATATACAAAATTATCTACTATAACAATAACATGGCCGCAACAATCCTAAACACACCATAAGGATATGGAACTTAGGTCATTAAACAAACCAAACTCACACCTTAACCAATTGAACTAGCCAAAATTAACATGTAAATTTTCATAGTTAATCATGATATTGCTTTTTTAATTTTATGAGGTTTCAAATCTTTTACACAATTTTTTTTAAGAGATTTTATATATAAAGGGCCTTCAAAAAACTAGACCAGAGGTACAAAAACTTGAAAACAACCGCACTGTAATTACTAAACTGCCCCAATAGAGGGGAAACCAGTTCAGCCAGTTGGGTAAGTCTAGCATTTTACAGTCTGACAGTCATATAAAACAGTTCTGAGATGACTAAGCTACAACTAAGAAAAGAAACTATTAAAGAGAAAAGAACCCCTGTGGGGTCAGACACTTGGCGAGTAACCTGACCAGGTGACTGGAAGGGCCGCGTACCAAGGTTCCTCTTCAATGTGTGTCCCTTTGCCTTCCAAATGCATGTCAATGTCCACGTTGCTCTCGTCCCTGTTGGCAGCTGGCAGGGTATCTCCAAGCAGAATGTACACATGCTGGCATGTAGCTGTCGCAGCCTCCGTGTTTTCATGCTTGACCTGCTCCACAACTACCTCTGCTGAACATTGCGTCTGAGCATTCCTGTCGTCGCCCTATGCATGGGGTTCCTTTGCTGACGCTGCGCCTTCTGGAGTGGATGGGAAAGCATCCTGGAAGGTGAATAGAATCTGAAGGAGGGTCGATATCTTTCCATCCATAAGCTGTAGTCGGAATTGGAGGTCTGCCATTCCCTGGCGGAGTTCGAAGACCAGACCATAGAGAATGGTTAAACTTTCTTTCAGCTGCGAATCAAGGATGAAGTCGGTAGACATGTATGCATTGTTTCAGGCACTTCGAAGAAGAGGTGGTGCCCCCATGAGTGGCTATGAGGAGAAAGCTACCGGTGCAAGAGACGGTTCGCTGGTTCTGGAGTTCGGTGGGATGGCAGGAAATCGCGAAAGAGAGCCCGACGAGCTATCAGTAATGACTAGGAATTCGAACCGAGAGGCAGGCGGGGTGGAGGAGGCGAGAGGTTCCATCTCGGGCTCAAGAGGCGGCGAGGAGAATGTGGAGGGCGAACCAGGGGGAGAAATAGAGGTTTGGGGCCGAGGAGGATGCCATGGAGAGCCTCTTCGTGGCCTTCCTCTTTGACGTGGCATAATGTGCTCCATTTGAAGGCAGATAATAGCTAAGTGTTCCAAACAAATGCAAAGAGCCTAGAGAGGGTCGAGGGCTG
Source organism: Picea engelmannii (assembly GCA_009831015.1). Classification (NCBI taxonomy): domain Eukaryota; kingdom Viridiplantae; phylum Streptophyta; class Pinopsida; order Pinales; family Pinaceae; genus Picea; species Picea engelmannii. The sequence continues at coordinate 483,907 of ML780938.1, forward strand.
CGAACACCATGAAAGTCCAGGTTAATCCAGGCCAGGGCAGCGGAGGGATGTGGGGGTCGGTCCTCGAGCGAGGATGAAAAACACTTGCAGACGAAAAGCCATAGTGAAGTTGGTAATGAGGGTTAGGCACACCAGAGTTAATGGTGCTGCAACGACGTGAAGTCGAATTAATGCAGGGTTGAGGCGACGGTAATTGGCACGAGCCGAGCACATGGCTCCCTGCCTTGCTAGCCTGACCGCTTTCCCGCTTCGCGCCATTTGTCTCGCACTAACACCCCATCCGGGGGGAATCTTTTGCACAATTTATCAAGGTTAAAAAATAACAATAATATTTTCAATAAAATTAATCATTTTTTATTAATAAAATTTAACCTATAAAATAGTCCTAAGTCTTAAATGGTTTTTTTCCCGAAATCATACGATATAAATTTGCACGAAATCATTATTTTTTGTTATTATGTTATTGTACATTATAACATAATGTATATTTGTGGCACCATGTTATATAACAGAAAGGGGAATAATTAGCTTGCTATTTCCATGAGATTGTCGTTCTCTCGATATCAATTAAATGTCCCATCATTTTTTTTAATGATGCACTGAAATAGATTGCTAGATTGACATTTATACAAGTGAAAATGTCTTATTCTAAAAGTTTTATGAAATTATTTTTTTTGCTCATATTTTTGGGGGACATTTGAGTGTTTTAGGTTTTTCAGTGTACTGAATCCATTTCTGAATTTATAAATGGATTTTAAACAACAAAAGATAGTGATTTTGTGCAAATTTTATAGCTGGATTTTGGCCAAAAAAAACATTTCGTAGAATAGTTAGACAACGCCGAAATAAATCACTAAGTGCAAATTGTTGAATAACCTCTGCTTTCATTATTAACAGAACAAGATGTTATTAGTATAGTAAGAAGTTGTCTAACTGTTCTACATTTTGGCTCTTTTCCTCGGAAATTGGTGACATAAATCTACGAGAAATCCCAATTTATTGTTGTTTAAATTGCATTTCTGAATGTAGAAATGGATTCAGCTTGAGGAAAAACTTTAGGGCACTCGGATTATACAAAATTAACCACTCAAATCTACAGATCCAACAATTTCTCACCAGATTTGGAGCAAATATACTAGAAAAATATGATTTTCTACTTCAGTTTGTGAGGGAGTGTGCTCTTATTAAGTGAAAATCACTGATTCTAAACTCTGGGAACACCTCAAATCTAATCATGTTAAAGTTGATGCGATCTAAACCAGATACTATCCTAAGTGATTTTAAAAGTGATTTTAAAAACTTAAATGCACCAATTTCACATGTCAGAAATAATATAGCAAACAAAAAAATATTATAAGAATAAAACAAAGCAAAAAGCGCTAGCTTCATTGTCTATAAAACATACATTCTTTTTGTTAACCTCTATCAAATGCAGTCTTTTTGTTATTGATTTTCAAATCAAAACGCATTTCTGTAGGCTATGATTAAAATTCTATTTATTTAAACTTCTGGGCCTTTGACAGAGATCCTTTGCCAGAACCAATTCTATTTATTTAAACTTTTGGGCCTCTGGCAGAGATCCTTTGCCAGAACCTCTGGTTGTGGTGTACCCGCAACCGAGGACACTTCTTTGACCTTGACGACATATACCTGCACAAGATATCATCGTGGATTCGTGGTTCATGCTTACAAACACAGAGTCTAAAGAACCCATAATCGGTACTGATGCTTGGAGTCCTCGTTATTTAACACAACTACTTATAGAATTAATAAAGACAATCGAAAGCACTATCAAATTTGAGAGCGAAGGCCATATTTAAACTCGTGATCAAATTATGATCTATCTGCTCCAGATCGCCGTGAGGTTAAAGTGTGTTTTTTAAAGCATGGCCTGGAAACTGACCTTTACCACGAACAAGGAATCAACAGAAAAAGGCAACGCCCCAGTATGCAGCTTTTCAACAACGTAAAAATCAGAATAAAGAAGCTGAAATCAAAATAGGCCTACTTTTATGAAGACTGCAACAAAATTTCCTGGACACGGGAACTTTTATTAAGACTGCAAAAAAAATCTCCTGGACACGGGAAAATTTGAATGCAGACGATTCAGAAGTACTCAGGCACTTTGGATCATTCATACATAAATCTATCTGCAGATGTCTTTCCAGTTTGTTAAATGTTTTATAATTAGTGCCATCAATGTCCAAAACGCTGAGAATCTTAAGCACATCAGAACCTCGTACAACTTGGTTACCATATTCATAATCCAAACTTGCGATCTGTTATACCCCAACATATGTAAATCTTTTAGATATGAAGACTTTAACTACAGTGTTGTTTAAACTCTTCTGTAAGCCCGTCGGTTCGGTCACTTTCACAGGAAAAAAAATCACTTATGGTCTCTCATTAACTCTATAATAACAGGAAGATCAGGAGAGTACGCAATCCTTTCTATTGAAACCAGATTTAGCCAGATGCATTGCAAAAACAGGCGGGGGTCGTCGTTCACTATAGTTCTACAGTCAAACTATTTAATAATTATGTGTAATTGCCATATATCCAAAATATAATCTTATAATGACCATATTCAAGAACAAACTGGATGAATTCTGATATACAAACCCAATTTAACAAGGCTGGATCTTAATCATATCACTGTATTTAACAATTTGTTTTGAAAAATACCCATTAGTTTTAAGGCATCATCCATCTCCCCTTCTCTCTACTAAAAAGTTAACAGAAAATATGTGAAGACCATAATCCTGAGAAAGAATCATAGAAAATGCATATAAGCATTAAGATGAGATGAGATGTTTCAATGCCTTTCGTTGAAACCCAGAAACGCACCCTTCCCCATATTGCGATTCGAGAAATCAGCTACCAGGATTCTATATAAACTGTAGCTTCTGCAAGAAGTGTTTTATCTTATTTGGTACCTAGCATGAGAAAAAAATGACTCACACGGGTACTCCATTTCATTCTAGCTCTTCTTTACAGGACCGAAATTTTTTACTTGAACATTCTGAGGTAATCAAAATACTATCTTTACCAAAAGAATAATCCTCTGCAGCCTTCGATCCCCCCAAATCAGGCAATTTGTACTGCCTACAAGATAATAGTACATGGAATCACCTTGTTGAGGTTCAAGCCCGAATCTGAAAAAAATTAATATCCTGTTGTAGTATTTCACATGCAAGAGACCTCATTTGATCCATAGCTAATAGCAGCAAGGCTCAAATCCGACATGTTGGTCAACCATCTCTTAGTTCCTCCTTCTAAACCTTCAATGTTGTAAGCATAAGAAACCATAGTGGAACCTTCACAATCCCGGCCCCTAATCATTCTCATGGTCCTCTGCAACACTATGAGGCTCGAAAAGGTAGAAAAGCTATTCCCCACAAATATGTCAGCCTGCAGGCATATTTCATAATCAATTGCAGATTGAATGAGATAGGGATACTTCGAGTAGATATCCAAAACACCCAGTTTCTTCTTGTCATAAGGTGCTAAGAAGCCACTCCATCCCTCCAATAATGTCTTTTCGTGCAGAAGATCATCGGCAACAACCAGATAAACAACAGAGGGCTTCTCCAGCCCAGGAATGTTAGCAACCCTCTTCATTATTTCCTCCTTACTACTGCAAATTCTCAAGTCCTTGCCATTTCTAGCTTTGGACCTAATCTCCAGCTTCTTGCAATGGATAATCCAATCTTTCTCAATTCGCATATGGACCGCCACGTATTTGGGTTGAAACATGAATGGGCCCATTAGTATTTTGTTATAATCAATTCCAGTGGAAGAGCTCAAGCTCTTGAGCTTGGACACAACTCTGGAGACTTGGGCGGACAATTTATCGACAAGAACCAGGCATTCAAAGACTCTGGCATAATCAACCACAGGCCAGTGGTCGTGCCAGAGAAAAGGCTGCTTACCCTCCAACTTAATAATGGTATGCCGATCGATCCGAGGGGTGCTGCATTCTTCCAGCTTCGCAATATCCCTTTCTGCCATCCACCGCCGCCCGTTCCACTTGCCCGAATTCATGCGGCTTATCCGAACGACGTCGTGGCAGAGAGAATTGAAACGATCGAGGGAGAAGAGGTGATTGAAACCCAGGGGCTCGAGGAGGTCGTTCTCTTTGTAGAAGAGCGAGGCGCTGAGGTTGGGCATGAGTAGAGTGAGGTTCAATTTCATTGCCGTCAAGGCCGCCCTGGCGAGGGCGATCTTTCTGATTGTTGAGACCCCATACGATCTGCGGAACTTCCACAAACTTATCATCTCTAACACCCGCCTCTGGCATAATTTTGTTCAATGGAGGCTCCGGCGCCCAATGATGATATGTGCGCCTAATGTCTCGCAGCAAAAGCGTGAGCAATCTGGAAAGGAGAAGACACGAGAACAACAAGAGGAAAATCATCTGTACACGATGACTCTCGTGAACCCAGCCGTATTCTCTACAGATGACCTGTCTTCTTCCTTCGCCCTGCTGCATTAGTCGTCGATATAGTTTTGGTTTGTTTTGCTGGAGTGTCAACATCAAGGGCGGAGCAGCGACTGTGGCCATGGACGCGGCCCGCCATCATCCATGAATCCTACCTGTTTTTGTTTATGCATGCATTCTGTTTCATCTGGCGGATAATTCAAGGCATCAGACGTCAATACAGATGTTATGTATACAACGCCTATCTATTTGCGAATCTAAGCGAACTTGTTCGGAATAGATGAATAAACAGGCATGCACTAAGCGAATGATCGACTTAGTGCATGGCTCCAATGCCATGTTATGTATAGATTGTCAGTTTATGGATTCTATGCCCATCACTCATAGTACCATGGTAAATAATCCAGTATCCGCTTCAAGTCTCCTATGCCGATGAATATATAGCCTCCTATGCAGCATTATCCAGTATCCACTTCAAGTCTCCTATGCCTATGAATATATAGCTTCCTATGCAGCATTGAATGATCGACTTAGAATGATCGACTTAGTGCATGGTTCCAATGCCATGTTATGTATAGATTGTCAGTTTATGGATTCTATGCCCATCACTCATAGTACCATGGTAAATAATCTAGCATCCCCTTCAAGTCTCCTATGCCGATGAATATATAGCCTCCTATGCAGCATTGAATGTCATCGTAGGGGATGCAGTATTGAATATTGCGGTAGGAGATATATACACTGTAGAATATATATTTGTCTATATATCAAGGTGATTCAATTGTGTATATATTTTCATCGGAAACAAAACATAGTATTACATAACATAAACAAGCAAGATCAAACACACATTAAACTAACCACAACAATCTCACAATTTGACACAGTGATTTATGTGGAAACTCAACGATTATCGGTCTTCTTATTATTCCACTCAGTTATACAAAGTGATCATGGATAGATCACATAGTTACATCAATAGTTCATAAATAGATTGCATGCATGTGCATGTGCATGTGGCCGCACGAGGAAATGTGTTCGCATGTTTCCAACAATCTTCACCTTGACAACAATTTACCTGATATATCATGCCCTAATTAATTCATCACCTTTTTGCAAACCAAGAGAAGCCAAACACCACCATAGCTTCTTTAACAAAACTGGTTCCGTAAACATATTTGCATAATTCACTTTTGTATGGACCTTTTTTAGAGACACTTCACCTTCATCAACAACATGTCTTACAAAATGGTACTTAACAGAAATATGCTTCGTCTTATTGTGATAAGCTCAATTTCTAGCCAAATGAATAGCACTTTGACTATCGCAAAACCTACCAGACCCTGTAACCAAATTGCCTCCTTGCATGCATGTGAAGGAGCCATATACTCTGCCTCAATAGTGGATAAAGAAACTATGTTTTGAATCTTTGACATCCAACTAACAGGTCCTCGTGCAAGAGTAAAGACATATCTTGAAGTGGATCTCCTTTTGTCCAAGTCACCTGCAAAATCTGAATCTACATAAACGTAAACTGAATCTCTGGAACCATCATAGGTGATAGAATAATTGTTTGTGCCTCTAAGATATCGAAGCACCCATTTCACTTCTTCCCAATGCACTTTTCCTGGATTTGCCATGTATCCACTAACAACACCAACTGCATGTGAAAAATCTGGTCTAGTACTCACCATCGCATACATCAAACTTCCCATTGCATTAGCATGTAGTACATGAGACATATAATCATTTTCTTCGTCATTACTAGGACATAAACTTGAAGAAAGCATGAAATGAGAAGCCAAAGGGATCTGTACGGGTTTCACATTATTCATACCAAATCTCATAAGTATTTTCTCCACATACTTATGTTCTGATAACCACAACTTACCATTTTTTCTGTCTCTGTGTATCTCCATGCCTAAGATTTGTTTTACTGCTCCTAGATCCTTCATATCAAACTCCCTAGCCCACTGAGCATTTAACCTGTTGATTTCGACCATGCTCTTGCTTGCCACAAGCATATCGTCAACATATAACACCAAAATAATGAACATGCCATTTTCCAACTTTTTAAAGTAAACATAATGATCACATTCACTCCTTATAAAATTTAGGCTCACCATGAAGGAATCAAACTTCTTGTACCATTGCCTGGGAGACTGTCTCAGGCCATACAATGACTTCTTGAGTTTGCAAACAAACCTCTTATTGTGATAGTGAACAAACCCTTCTAGTTGTTCCATATGTATATCCTCATCTAAATCTCCATGTAGAAATGTTGTTTTAACATCTAGCTTCTCTAACTCAAGATCAAGTAAAGCAACCAGTGCTAAAATAACACGAACTGAAACAAGCTTCACAACTGGTGAAAAGATCTCATGAAAATCAATACCTTCCTTTTGAGAAAACCATTTTTCTACCAGTCTTCCTTTATAATTTTCGACTTTATCATTAGCACCCTTTTTCAGTTTGTAGACCCACTTGCAACCGATGACCTTCCTATCCTTTGGAATTTATACCGGATCCCATGTTTTATTCCTCTCTAAGGCATCCATTTCTTCATTCATAGCTTTCTTTCATTGAGCACTTTCATATACATTAATTGCTTCCTGAAAACAACTAGGTTCTCCATCAATAGAAACCAAAGCCACAGATAAAACATAATCGTCATACCTTGTAGGAGGATTCCTGAACCGTGAATATCTCCTCAGAGATGGTTGAGGCATATCCTTAGTTTCTTGGATATTTTCTACATCTACATCTTCATCTTCTTCTTCTGGAACTTCTTTATGCTCCTTCCTTTCTGAAGATGGTTGAGTTTCCATCTGAATTTGTTGAACTTGCGGTACCTGTTCTTGTCTCACTTCAACATCTACCAATTCTGATTTTAAGAGTGAAGATTCATCAAATACTACATCTCTTCTTATGATGAGTTTGTGGGGAGTAGGATCCCATAGTCTATACCCCTTAACTCCATCACCATAACCAACAAAGACATATTTCTTTGATCTAGGATCTAACTTAGAACACTCATCTTTAGAAACAAGACCATAAGCATCACAACCAAATATTCTAAAATTTGAAAAAACAAACGAATGACCTATCCATACCTCTTATGGAATCTTATAGTTTATTGCAGTTGATGGTGACCGATTTATCAGATAGCATATTGTAAGAACTGCTTCTGCCCACAATTCTTGCTGCATCTTGGCATTACTGAGCATGCTCCTTGCACTCTCTAGAAGAATCCTATTCATGAGTTCAACAACACCATTGTGCTGAGGAGTATAAATCGTGGTCTTATGTATTTCAATCCCAGCGTCCTTTCAATAGTCTCAAATTCCATAGATGTGAACTCACCTCCAATATCTGTGCTTAAACACTTGATTGACCTGTTACTGTTCTTTTCAACCAAAGCTTAGAATTGTTTAAAAGTATTAAATATGTCAACTTTTCTTTTAAGTAAATAGAACCAAACCTTTCTAGAGTAATCATCTATAAATGTCACATAATATGATGATCCTCCAAAAGAAACTGTAGGGAATGGTCCCCAAACATATTAATGAATTGAATCAATGATACCTTTGCTTATATGCCTTCCTACTTTAAAAAAAATTCTACACTATTTTCCAAAAACACAATACTTGCATAAATTCAAATTCAGAAACTTCGAACTTGGAAGTGACTTATGATCAACGAATACCTTAAGCCCTTTCTCACTCATATGACCCAAATGTTGATGCCATAAAAGAACAAAGTCACTTGCATCTTCAGATGATACCCCTACTTTATTTACATCTGTCCATCCATCAAGCTGATAAAGGTTATCGATCCTCTTTTCCTTCATGACTACTAAGATGCCTTTGGACACCTTTAGTACTCCACCTTGAGTTGTACACTTGTAACCAACAAAATATGGAACTCCCAAATATATCAAGTTCTTTCTCAGTTCGGGTACATGTCTTACATCTGTTAATTCTCTTACAAAACCATCATACATTTTAATCCAGACGCTACCAACTCCAACAATTTTACAAGAAAAATCATTTCCCATAAAAACAACACCATCATCAATAGATCAGTAAGTTGATAACCAATTTCTATGAAGACACATGTGGCTGGACACACCAGAATATAACAACCAATGCTCATGTTGATGTGAAACATCACAAGTAGAAAATACCTCATCAACCATCCCTAAATTGGAACATGAACTTGTTTCAGCTACATTAGCTTCATTTGATTCTTTTGTGGAGTCCTCCTTGGATGCATTCTTCCTTTTCCAACAATCCTTCTTGAGATGCCCATATTTTCCACAAAACCAACATTTTTTCTTACTCTTCTTTCCTCTTGACTTATACCTTGATGTACCTCTCTGATTTTCTGTCTTTCTGTAGATCGAACTCTGACCACCATTGCTTCTGCTATTGAGGTTTATTTACTGGATATTTTCCTCATCTCCTTAGACAACAAAGCTCCCACAACAATGTCATAATCAATGGTATTTGTTGTGCTAAACCACATAGATTTTTCCAGATGATAGCAAGACACAAGGAACAAACACAGTAGTGTAACCGCCTTGTTCTCATCTTCACACGTTACATTCATACTAGATAATTGACAAAGAAGAGTGTTGAAAACATTCAAGTGGTCAACAATTTATGTACCTTCTTTCATCTGCAAGCTGTGCAACTGCTTCTTCAAGAAGATTATATTTGACAAGTTATTTTTCATATACAAACTCTCCAGTTTGGTCCACAAACTTGTTGTTTTCGTCTCTTCAGTGATGTTAAAAAACACCTCATCTGCCAGACACAAATGAGTAGTACTGAGGGCTCTTGCATCCAGATACTCCCAGTCCTCATTTGTCATGCTGGCTAGTTTCTTTGACCTTCCATCCAATACCTTTTGCAATCCTTGTTGCACAAGCAAATCTCACATATTGAGGTTCCATAGATCAAAACTATTCTTACCATTGGACTTTTCCACCTCAATCTTGGAACTCTGCACTTTCACCATTAGAAAAAAAACTCCAAAAACCACTACTTATAAACCTAAGCCTTTTTAAATGTGGAAGAATAATGATATAAACCCAGGAAAAAAGTATTAATTAAAAAAGGTTCAAAACACATTTAATGTATATTCCTTAAAAACTTTTAAACATCCACCTTTATTCAATGTTCACCTCCAACCCTTATTACATAAATGATTCTCCATAATAAGACAGAAAAAAGGGAGCTCACTTTTATTAAATCTCACCTCCACCTTAATTAAATAATCGATCCTCCACTCATTTAAATATAAAGGAGATCCTTTTAATAGAAAAAAAAATCGGCTTTACCTTAAAAAAAACCATTGTCCACCATTCATACCTGTGTTCTAAGGTTATCGCTTCCCCAACAAGGTGTAATTGGTTATCACTCCCCTTGCATGTGATGATCTCTAAGTATTTAGTGATGATAAATGGTTAGTTCTCTCCGAGGTATCACACCTTTTCTACCATGTCGGTTCTCTTACACTCAGAGCATTGTCTCACCAGAACAACGTTACACAAACAGAGCGTACTTTCACCCTCTTTCACAAAAATCGCGCCATGCAACTCACTCATACAATGGATTTCTCACCTAAATATCTGATACCACTTATTAGGTAGTAGAAGAAAAACATAGAATTAAAACCAGAGAATGAACAAACACGATCAAAAACACATTAAACCAAGCACAACAATCTCACAATTTGACACAATGATTTATGTGGAAACCCAATGAGGGAAAAAACCACGGGCAATGATTATTGGTATTCTTATTATTCAAGGGAGAATTAAAATAGCCTTGATAAGCATACAACCATCCTCTCCTCACACACTATACTGTCTTGCACTCGCCTTGTACTCCACCTCTATGGGTATGCTCACATATATAATATTTATCACTCAGTAATATAAACTAATCATTGATAGATCACATAGTTACATGAGTAGTTCGAAAATAAATTGCATGGATGTGCAGTAACATAGCTACATGCATGTGCATGTGGCCGCATGAGGAAATTCGTTGGCATGTTTCCAACATCACCTACCATCAATTCCACCAACTCATCCGCCTTGTACTACAACCTCTAATGCTGCTCTAATTTGGTCTCCCATGATGATTCAAATTTTTTCAAAATCTCTAGGACCGTGCTTCTTTGATTTTGACATCAAAATAGTAAATTTGGTATTGGGATTCAAATCCAGGCATGGTCGAGTCATGGTTGACTTATCTGCGACAACAACATGCTCATCTGCTACAGGTTGGAGCTGATCTCTTTGGAAAGATAGTTAGAGGTGAGGGTGATAAGAGATAAAATATTATGAGTAATATGGTTGGGTTTCGCCTGATGCTTGGCGCTTTTCATCACCACCTACAGGCTTTGTTGTTATCTTTGATTTGGGTGTTAAGACCGAGAGTGAACATGCTTCGGCTTTTGGTGGAAGTCAAAGGAGAAAAGGAAGAAGGATTGCTGATAAAAAGGATAAGCGTATTAAAAGGTTATAAAATAATGTTCTCGATTGTAGTCTTTTGATGAAATGATAGCACTGACTAATTGATTGATCGCTCCGATTTTAGGTTTTTTTGGGGGTTTTGTTTTATGGGTTTTTTTACTAGGGTAAGATGGTTGCAAATTGTTGAGGAATAGAGGGTCTTGTTAGCAAGTGAGGGAGAGGAAGAAGGATTATTTGAATGAGTTGGAGACTAAGGCCGAGGAGATTCAACAGAGGAATTTCAAGTTGAAGAGAGGGTGTCCACTCTCCGGAATGAAAATTTCAGCTTAGACAGGTAGCATGATTCATCTTGGACCCTTTTTTTTTGTTTATAAGGTTTTCTTTATTCAGTTATAGAATGGAAATGGTTTCTATTAATGGGTTGTGTAGGTTCTGAAGAACGTGACAACCAAGAATAAAGGAGGTGGATTTGTTGAAGTAGAAGGGTAGTTATATTGTTTGAAATATGTTGTAGCTGCTTAGAGATTATTGTATGGTATTATGTTTTCTTTTATCAATCACTTACAAAATCACTTAAGGAAGTGGGTTTACCTATTTTCTATGAATGTCGAGTGCTCAACATTTTTGAGTTTTTTTGGAAGCTAGTGGAATGAAGAGAGAGAAATTTTTTTATGTGAATATGCTATTTAGAATATGGCTCCCACCAAGTTCATATGGTAGGCCATTCTCAGAAAATATGTCTCCCACCAAGTTCATATGGTAGGTCATTCTTAGAATATACAATATGTAAAGACTAGCAATAACCGCTTTATAAAAGTGGTTGATATACACCCATCGTGGTTATTAATTTGAAAAGGATGAAAGCGGTTGTTGCGAGTTGACGAACGACATGACTTCAGGATGACCATTAATACATTGATACATAATTAATGTATTGATTAATTATTATATTAATGTAACATATAATAAAAATAATTATGTTTAGATGCAATATATAAATTAAAATATTAATTTACGTTAATGTATAATGTAACATATTAATTGATTGTTACATTTATGATTTAATGTATTAATTAATTAATATATTGTTAAAGTATTAAAACACTCATACATTAATAATACATTAAATACTTCAATAAACACATTAAATGCATTAATAAATACATTACTAAAGTATTATATTAACAAATTATTAATACACTAATGAAGTAATACATTAATAAAATAGTAATATATTGGCATTACTGTATAAGTTAAAGTATTAATACATTATAATATATATTAGCTTGTTGATTGAAATTTTAATAATGTAATGATACATTAATGGATTGATGCAATATATAAATTGAAGTATTAATTTACATTAGTGTATAAAGTAAGATATAAATTAATTGATAAATGAATAATGTAATGTGTTAATTAATTTATACACTAATTTATTATTAATTAATACATTGCTAGTATTAATAGATTAATAAAATAATACATTAAATACATCAATAAATACATTAAATGCATGAGTAAATACATTATTGAACTATATATACACTAATAAAGTAATACATTAATAATAAATAACGTGTTTATCTATTATTAAGGGGATACGTGTTTATTTTATATTTTATTTATCCATTTTGGTTTTAATGGAGAATAAAAGTAACATGAGCTTCTTGGGGGAAGGCCATGTGGTTCTTTATTTCATATAAATATATAAACAACTCTTGTGGGATATTGATAGGTTCACTCTGTTGACTCTTACATTCACTTTTCCTAGTCATTATCACTCATTTCATTTTTGTTATNNNGGGAGAGGGATAAAAGGAAAAATGAATTTCTGGAGGTAGATAGCCATATTTATTGGCTGTAGTGACCACTGCTATATTCCAACCATGAATTAGTGCATGTATGCTTGAGATGCATTGGTAGGTGATAAACTTTAATCACATTTATGAATATTGAGAGTCTCAACATGGATATTCTTGACTATATGCATTGGAGGCCTGGAAGGAGGTGGATAGCTTGAGGGATTGCGTGGTAGAGAAGGGCATCCATTCTATTGGTTTGTGCATGCTGGAAATAAAAGAGTTGGTGTAATTTGGATCAATGTGTGTTGATAAACCCATGAGAGTTTGAGTGCTGATTGGTTTGGGAAGATGAGTGACACCCTGGAATGGTCCTTATGGATTCATAGTCCTCGCTTAGGGGTGACCTTTTGTTGAGACTTAGAAAAATAACATCTATGGTTGGGTGGAACTTCCTTGGTCTGCAGCTAGTTGGTGATTAGTTTTAATAAATATAAGTTCTCTTTGTTATGTGTTTCTCTACTTGTATATTTATTTATGATATGTATTAATTATTATCTTTGAAATTTATATTTATATCATGAATTCTTGTTGGTTATTGTTGTGCATGAAATATTGTTCATTTCCTTTATGTTGTAGTATGAATTTTGATTATTGAATGTGATTATTTCATGCTTCTTTATTAAATACTTGTTATCAGAATTTCAAAATCAGTTTTAAAGTGTGTTTTGAAGTAGCATGACCAACTTGTGGGTTGTTGTGTACGTTACATCTCTCTACCCCCTCCCTATTTCTCTCCATCTCACTCTCGACCTATCTTTTTCTCTTGTTTTCTCTCTCCCTCCTTCCCCTTATCTCTCTCTCCCATCCCTCTCTCGTGCATTTAATCCTCCCTCTCTTTCTCCCTATATCCCCCTCCCCCCCTCTCTCTCTCTCTACCCCCACTCTCTGTCTCCATCTCCCTCACTCTCGCACACTCATGATTCTCTTTTCTTTGTGCTTATGCAATGCAATTTCTCACATTTGCATCACCTCATGATAATAAAATATCATAATCATAATCAAATCCATTGCTTGGGAAAGTTTTACTTTGATTTTAATTCATTCACACCTCCAAACAGTAAAACCTAACATAGATGACAAAAAAAAAGTGTTATAGAGAAGAATAAATTCTTGTCATCATAATCAAATCCATCCTTACCACTATTTCTCCTCTCTCTGTCCCCCTCCCTCCACCTATCTCTCTTCTCTGTCTCATACATATAACCCTCTACCCCCCTCACTTTTCATCCCACTTACTCCCTCTCCTCCACTCTCCCCCCTTTCTCTCTTAACCTTTTTCTAACCCCCTTCCATCTCCCCCCCTTCCTATCACTCTCTGTCTCTCTCTCTAGCCCCCTTTTTTGTCTCCCTCTATAGCAATGCATTTTTTTGTCTCCCTCCCTCCCCCCTATTTCTCACTACCATTGTTCTACCTCCCCCCCTCTCTGTCTCTCCATATC
>ML780938.1:498211-563154 GCA_009831015.1 Picea engelmannii
TCTCTCTCTCACACACACACACACACACACACACACACTCTGTCTTCCTCTCTCCCCTGTCACATTTTCACACACTCTCCATCTCTCTCTCTCACTTTGTATCCCTTTCCCTCTCTGTCGCCCACTCTTCTCCCCTTTATCTCTTTACCTCTCTCTATGCCACTTTCCCTCTCTCCCCCCCCCCTCTCTCTCTCTACCCCCTATTGGTATCTCTCTCTCTATATGTGTGTGTGTGCGTGCGTGTGTGTGTGTGTGTGTGTGTGTGTGTATTCTACATCTACTCCTCTCTCCCCCTCACTCTGTATCTTCTCCCTCTATATCCTAATGTTTTTTCTCAAATCAGATAAATCATAACTTATCAATCCATATTTGTAAAAACGTTATATCATTTACCTTAGGTGATAACTGATTAATTTATTGTCACTACCTTTAAAATTTGGGAACAACACCATTCTATTATTGTCACATGTGCAACATTGACAATAATTAAACAAAAAAAATCTTATGAAAGAATATTTAGAGAAAAACAAGAAAAATTCCATATCAATTAGAGGGAACTTACAACAACAAAAAAATAGCAATGGAAAATGTCTTTAAAAATACATGGAAAAAATTCTAGACACTTATATACAACATAATATACCACCTCCATGTTGAAAGAAGTGAACAAATTAATAGAAGTAAAATATTAAAAACATTTTCTTCTCCTATATAAATTTACAAGACTTCAATTGAAAATTCATGGTTTTCCCAAGAGTAGTTGCTACTAACTAATCGTCCATATGTAGAAAATATACCTAAAAAATGGATGTATAATCATTGATTTGGAAAAAATATTAAGAAAATGTATTACATTTTCATAGAAAATGTTTATATTTAAGAGAAAAATATAAGTGTATTCATAACTATAATCATAAATTAGGATACAAGTATTTCATTTTTAATGAAAAAATGAAAAAATTTAGCCTAAATTTCTTCCAAAAAATTAAAGTTTAGCCAAATTGGTGAAATTTCGCTTAAAACAGAGCATTGTTCTATCGCCCACTCTACCCACTTTATCTCTTTACCTCTTTACCCCCCTTCCCTCTCTCTTCCTCCTTCCTCTCACTCTCTCTCTCCCCCCCCTCTTGGTATCCCTCTCCTTCCCTCTCACACTCTCAAGCATTCCCTCTCTCTCTCTCACCTACATCTACCCCTCTCTTTGCCTCCCTCTATATCCACCAATCTGACCCCCTTTTTCTCTTTACCTCTTTACCCCTCTTCCTCTCATAGTCTCTCTCTATCCACTCCCCTTCTTGGTCTCCCTCTCCCTCCCTCTCACACTCTCAAACACTCCCTTTATACTCCCCCTCTCTTTATTTCTCTCTCTCTCTTTATCTCCCTCTCTACCCCCCCTCTCTCCCTATCTCGCACTCTCAAACACTCCCTATCTACCCCTCTCCCTCTCTCTCCCCTACTCTCCCTCCCTTTATCTCTTTACCTATCTCTACCACCCTACCCTCTCTCTTCCCATTTCTTTTGACTCTCTCTCTATACCCCCTCGGCTTTTTCTCCCTCTCCCTCCCTCTCACACTCTCAAAGACTCCCTATCTACCCCCCTCTTTGTCTCACTCTCTCCCCATCTCACACTCTGACATACTCTCTCTCTACCCCTCTGCTCTCTCTCTCTCTCCCCCTCTGTCCCACTCTTTCCTCTCTCTCTCTCTCTCTCTCTCTTGCATCTAAACCTCCCTCTCTTGATCACAATAACCCCCTCCCTCTCTCTCCCTCTATTTCTCTCTTTTCCTCTATGTAACCCCCTTCCCTCTCTATACCCCTCCTTCCCACTCTCTCTCTCCTACATCTACCATCTTGCTCCCTCTCTCTCTCTCTCTTACATCTAACCCTCCCTCTCTCGCTCACTGTATCCCTTTCCCTCTCTCCCCCACTCTCCACCCTTTTATCTCTATTCATCCATCTACCACCCTTCCTCTCACTCTCTCTCTCAACAAAACCCTCCATGTCCCCCTCTCCATCACTCTCACACACCCTATCTATATTCCTATCTACCCCTCTCACACTCTGTCTTCCTCTCTCACCACCCCCTCTCTTTGTCTTCCTTTCTCTACCTCTCACACTCCCATTGGTGTGCTCCTCCCCCTTCTCTTCTGGGGATTCTGCAACCTCCCAACCTTGGATATTCAAACTCTCCAAACCAAAATGGTTCTTCAAGTGTTCAATAGACCCTGATAAATATATACACTCACACAGTTCCCCTTGATGTTGTGTGTGATTTCAGACTAATTACAACCCCATTCTCTGAAGCTTGGAAACACCGATTTGTGAGTAATAGTCTTGCGCTAGACTCTCTCTCCGTTATGTGACCACGGGCTATGACCTCGTGCCAACCCTTCGCCACTTCAGACTCCAAAAATACTGCAATCTCCCCTTATGTTTCCTTCTGAAACAACTTTCTCTGAATTCACAGATCTCTACCACGTGTCTCCCTGGATCTAATGGTTCGACTATGCTTCGGGCTTCACGACTTCATGAAACTTTTCTTACTCCACCCTTACTTCCTTTGAATCTATGATTTACAAATTCTCTAATCTTCTGCCACATGTCTCCTCATAGCTAACAATTATATTCACCTCGCAAGTTCACGACTTTGGTGATTTCAACTTTCAATGCTTCGAAGTGTCCCGGACTCCGAATTCCAAAATACCTCACGACTGACTTTCCTGCAACTCTTCCCAGATCTAATGGTCTAGAATGATTTCAATCCCTCCCGGGAAGATCTCGCTTGCTAATTCTAGGAAATATCAAAGGACTCCTTCCTTAGAATATTTTTCGTCATTCTCCCTCCTGAACTTGTTTTTTCTCGAGCCTTTTCTCCTTTGGACACTTAGTTGGATTTCATCCTGTTCACACCTTACAATAGGTTCTCCTTTGAAATCCAACCACTATATGGAAAAATTCATCTACTTCCTCTTAGATTCTGAGTCAGGAGACTCAATCACGCACTCCTTGCAGATAAAATTCCTTCAAGATATCTCTTTCAGAATTCTCTGAGTCAAAATGGACTCTGTCAACGCACACTTTATGGATGCTATGCACTCTTTGCATGCATAAGGTTCATGTTATCTCTTCTGGGCTTATGAGTCGAAACAGAATTTGTCAATGCACTCCTTTTGGAAACTATGCACACTTGCACCTGCTCATAGAAGAGAAAAAATTGAAGCTTATTTAAATCTCACAGATTCATACATTCAGTCATGTAAATGAAGCATAAACACAAGAACAAGAAATAATTGAGAATTCCTAATAAACAAAAAATCTACCATTCATTCACTCAGATAGATGCATCGAAACCATGCATTTGGGACAATGCTCCTCTGTTATATTGATTCAACTGAAATATACATATGTTCATATACTTCTTCTTAGTAGCTCTCAACTCTCAACTACAATGGCGATAACTCTCAATAACTAGAGTGCCAACAAAAACAATTTCAGTAGCCTCTCCAGAACCTAACAACAACCTCTACTCGGAAACAATACAAGAATTTATACAAGAGGGCTCTTTAAGATCTTCCCTCCAACTGCTCTAAATCTATCCTATCGAATTAAAAGATATCAACTACTACTATTTATTACAATAAATATTTGTGACAAACAGATCAGACCGAATACATCGAATTTGTATTGCACTCATCTTCATTAAAATAAAATACATTCTCTGATGTCTTCATGAACCATCCATATCTACAACATTTAAGATGTTCTTTAATTAAAACCTCCTTTCAAAATATTTGTGTGATACACATTCTTCAAAATTTATTTATTTTTTCCAAAATGTGCACTAGTGCGCCTAACTGTCCTCCGCTTGTGCTTTGTTGGCGATGCTCCTGCATCATACTCCTCTAGCTAAAAATTTCATGGAATCCTGTCCATGAGCTCCTGCACTGACCTTCCATGCTCCTAGATGTTTGCCTCGTTCACCCAATTGGTATCTTCTACTGGTCACCCTTTCCATTTTACTAGATACTCAAAATATGTCTTCCTTCTAGTCTTCTTACCAATTCGTCGATCTATAATCTGCTCCATCTGCAGCTTCTCTTCTACATGCATCTTCTTTTTCCACTGGATATCCCTTTGATCTATGGGTCCTTCAGCTTCGTCTTCCCTGTAAGGGTATAGGTCTGGAATGTTGAATATGGGTGATATACCTACATGTTCTGGCAACTCTATCTCATAAGCATTCTCACCAAATTTTCTTAGGATTTTTCACGTTCCTATCTTCTTCATCTTTATCTTATTATATGTTCCTCTTGGGAAACTCTCCTTCCTAAGATGTGATAAAACTTGATCTCCAAATTCAAATTGAAGTTTCCTCCTATGTTGATCAACTCTGCATTTATATGCATTGGTGCTCCTTTTCAACTGCTCCTTGATATGATTATGAAGTTCCTACATTTTTGCAACGAAGTCTTCGGCTCAAGTGCTCCTAAATTTTCTCTTCTCTAGATCTTTTAACTTTGAAATTCCCCTCGGATTCATTCCATACTCTATTTGAAAGGGAATATTTCTGGTACTTCTATTCATTGAGTCATTATATGCAAACTCTACTTGTGCTAGAATTTGATCCCACTGGCTATGGTGTTCAATGACCAAACTCCTCAACAAATCTCCTAAAATTCGATTCACCAATTTAGTCTGTCCATTTGTTTGAGGGTGATATGCAGAACTAAAGAACAGTTTTGTTCCTATCTTCTTCCACAATGTTCTCTAGAAATTGCCAACAAATTTGGTATCCCTGTCTAAAACAATACTCCTGGGAAATTCATGGAGTCTCACAACTTCCTTGAAAAACAAATTGGCAACATGCATTGCATCACTAGTCTTATGGCATGGGATAAAGTGTGCCATCTTTGAAAATTTGTCAACTACCAAAAATATGGAATCATTTTCTCTTTGTGTCCTTGGAAATCCCAACACAAAATCCATGCTTATTGCATCCCAAGGCCTCTCTGGAATAGGCAATGGTTGATACAACCCAGTATTTTTCTTCTTTCCCTTTGCATACTGGAAAATATTACATTTGTTCACAAACCTTTTAACCTCTTCTCAAATACTTGGCCAATAATATGAATCGTTCAACTATGAAAACATTTTGTCATGGCCGAAATGTCTGGATAGACCTCCACTATGATTTTCCTTCAACAAATTCTCCCTCATCGAACATTTTGGTATGCATAACTAGCATCCTTTGAACAAAAACCCATCCTGAATCAGATATTCGTCCCACTAGATTCTATCCATGAGCATAGGATTCACACATGCTTCATATGCCTCCTTGAAATCTGGATCATCATGATACATTTCCTTAAGGTGGTCAAACTCGAAGGTCTTCTCTTGAAATTCCTACAAAATTAAACATCTCCTGCTTAATGCATCAACAACTTTGTTGGCATTACTAGAAATATGTTTAATAACAAAAGTGAAATTTTCATAAAATCTATCCACTTGGCATGTCTTTGGTTTAACTTCGCTTGTCTGGTTATGAATTGTAAAGCTTGATTATCGCTATACAAAACAAACTCCTTCGGAATGAGATAGTTCATCTGCTTCTTCAAGGCTTGAATTATGGCATAGAATTATTTATCATATGTGGAATATTTTCTTTTGGAATCGTTTAGCTTCTCACTGAAGTATGCAACAGGTCTATTATCTTGGATTAAGACCACTTTAATTGCAACTCCACTCACATCACACCTCGCCTGAAACGTCTTCCCAAAATCCGGTAATACTAGAATCGATTGTTCTGTTATCTTCTCCTTCAATATGTTGAAGCTCCTCTCAACATCTTATGTCCATTTAAAAGACTTATGTATTTTCTTCCTTGTATCCATCATTTGTGCACCAATCTCAATAAAATATGTGATGGACTTTTGGTAAAAACTTGCTAATTCATGGAATCTTCTTACCTCAAATATACACTTCGGTGATGACCATTCTTTTATTTCTTTGACTTTCTCGAGATCCATCTTCAACTCATTCGAAGAGATCAAAAAATAAAAATAAATGAGTTTTTTCTTCATGAAAGAGGACTTCTTTAAATTAATCAACAACTTCTCATGCTGTAACCTCTTCATCACTAATGTTAGGTGCCTCAGATGCTCTTCTTTAGTTTTACTGAAGACTAGTATATCATCCATATGTATGATCACAAACTTGCCAAAAAAATCTTTGAACATTTCATTCATCAACCTCATAAAAATACTCAGGTAATTCGTTAATACAAATGACATAACAAGGCATTCATACAATCCCTCATTTGTTTTAAAGGATGTTTTCCACTCATCACCTTCTCTCATCCTTATCTGGTGATATTCACTTTTCAAATCTATCTTTGAAAAATAGTTCTCTCCACTCAAACAATCAATCAAGTCGTCCATGCTCAACAATGGAAATATGTACCTAATGGTGGTCTTATTTATGGCCCTTGAGTCTGTACACATTCTCCATCCTCCATCCTTCTTTGGACTCAACACAGTTGGTATTGCGCATGGACTCAGGATTTCTCTGCTCAAACCTTTGTCTAACAGATCTTGAACCTATCTATTTACCTCCTCATTCTCTTGAGGTGTTAGTCTGTACACTGCTTTGTTCGGCAGACTTGCTCCTGGTATCAATTCAATGTGATGTTTGATACTTCCGATAGGTGGCAATGATCTTGGAAACTCATCCACTACTATGTCAACACAATTCTCTAACAGATCCTGAATTTCCTCAGGAAAATTCTCCATAGAAGTACTTGTAAGGATAACTTTCAACTTCCTCACTACAACAAAATGCATCTCTTGTTCTTTCTTAACTTCACTCAGGAGTTCCTTCCCACTCATGAGAAGTATACTCATGTTGGCTTCTTCCTTCACTTTCTTCTCTTCAATTGGCAACAACATATATGTCCTACCATTCTTCTCCAAGGTATAAGTATTTCTTCTCAAATCGTGAATGACATTCCTTTCATACAACCATGGTATTCCCAAAACAACATGACATACATCCATGGGAATCACATCACATAGGATTTCATCTCTATATCCTCTTATTTTAAATTCAACCAGACATTGTTTAGTGACTGTTACTTGATGACCCTTCTGCAATCATGAGAATTTATATGGTTTCAGATGTACAGTGGTCTCCAGTTCCAATTTATCCACCATCTCCGTGGATACCAAGTTAGCAGTTCTCCCACTATCAATTATCACCTTGCATACTATGTCCTTAGTCTTGCAAGTTGTCCTAAACAAATTGTTCCTTTGCACCGGATTTTCAACTTATGGATCTGGATTTAAGAGAAATGTCTTCATCATCAAACACCTCCCATCTTCTTCGCCTTCAGACTCAACATATCACTTCTGCACTTCCAAAATGTGAGCTTCACCTCCCTATTTCTTCCTCTCAGGACATTCCCAAGACATTTTTCCTACCTTTCCACAGGCATAACATTTTATCTCGCCTCCTCTACCTCTTCCTCTTCCTCTAGGAAAATAGTTTCTACCACCACTCTGTGTTCCCCAGGAACTTCCTCCTCTCTCAGAGTGACTATGTGGTTTCTCTGCCTCACCTTTGGGCTTTTGTGTATTTTCATGGGTAACTCCCTTGCCTCTGTTCAAACTTCTCTGTTTTGTTGACTCTGCTTCCTGGCCTACTTCTCTTTTGCTTTCAGCGCAATCTGATACACATCGTCTACTGTCCTTACTGTAATCATGTTGATTTCATCTTGAATTTCATATGTTAGGTCGTTGATGTACCTAGCAATGTTTTCCTCATCTCTCTCTTTTTTTCCATCCCCGATGTTCAATATGTAGAACTCCTCTGTGTACTCCTTCACATCCATTTCTTTTTGTCTTAGGTTCTGCAACCTCTTGAACAGATTTATGTGGTAGTTCTTGGGTATGAAATTCGCCTTTAGCTTGGATACCATTCGATCCCAACTCTTAATATTTTTCTTTCCTTTACTTCTCCTGTCAGCTTGCAATTCATCCCACCATAGTGTTTCATGTCCTTTCAACCTGGTGATAGCATGTTTCACCTTCTTCTTCTCATCAGCATCTTCATAGTCGAAATACTTGTCCATTGCTCATATCCAATCAAACAATTTTTCGACGTCTAAGTTACATTCATACAATGGGATGTATATCTTCTCTCTAGCTCCCAAATTAACAACCACTTTTAGCAAGTGCTCTTCCGCAACATCCTCCGCTATAGCTTCTTCAACTTTCACTTCTTGGTTTTCTACATCACCGATGTCTCTAACATCAAATGCTCTTCTTTGTGTTGTTTCTGTTATCACTCCAAGAAACTCTTTAGGTTTGTAGGATAAAGATGCTTGGTAACTTAAGAATATTATAATTAGGTATGCTTGGAACAATGGGATAACTCAATAGCTAATGAAATGGACCACTTATCATGCATTCAAATAAGATAGTGCTTTTAGAAATCAATAATCAAACAGAAAATTTTGAACAAGGGATGAAGAATACTAATCTAGATAACCAAATACAATAGTGTGCAGGGTCATACAAGATAGCAAGAAGTTCCTTTAATTCAATTTTATGAGCTTAATAAAGAGATGATAGTCCTTAGAAGCTAAGACAAACGGAGGTAAAGAAAAGAATGATGAACTACATGAACAAATATGATATTGAAGGAAGAAGAAGACTGTGATTCTATTATCAAAATAAGAGTCTATTACAATAGCCAAAATGTCTCCAAAATTGAACCCTCTGTTCATCTCATATCTTTAGCTTTATAGCTTTACAATAAAATATTCAGATCCTATAAAAATGGATCAGATTTGCCAAAGATAGAAAGTCAAAACAATTTTACAAAAAGAGAGGAAGTGATCCTCAAAATGAGGTCAAATCCTCATTTCATGGTCTTCAGATCATGTAGAATCTTTGTGTTGTGCATATAAGCCTTCCAAGGCCGTTTAATATCTCTTGAGGAAGATGAAATTTGAATTTGCTAAGTTTAGAAAAAACCCTGATTTATTGCCCCCAAAATAGGTGCCAAATCAACTGGAACACCTCTTCAAACCTCTTTTGCATCAAATATGGATTTTGGATCTGATACTATAATTCAATATGTATCTTTAGAAAGCATTTTCAAGAGATGAAGTTGAGAAAAACTTCGATCTGGGCAAAAATACACCTTCGTTGCCTATCTCAGGTTTCACCAACTCTTTTGTCCTGAATTTTTCTAGTTAGCTGATGAAAGATTTGATTTTCAACAACTAATTGGTTATAATTGTGCCTTCTGTGCTGGTGAAAAGCTTGAGTTGGCCAAGAAGAAAATCCTTGCTGGTCAAAACTAAACTTACTTCTTGGATGATTTGACACTTAGGCTATTTGTTGTCTCCACCATATCCATCTATGTTTTGGTCTCCATCGTAACCACCTTGGCCTCTATTATTACCTCCATATCAATGTAACTTGTTCGGTTATGTCATTGCCCTAAAAGGACTCTCGAAAAATATTTTCATAAGATAACCGATCCATATTGAATGAGAAGACCGAGCCAACCACCTAGATCCTCTAAAATAAAATGTACCAAAACCCAATATGTATTGCCACAAATATGGATCTTGGCTGCCTAGCCCTGATGAATATAGATATCAGAGATATTCTTCCTCCTACAAGCCCATGGATTAAAACCTTGTTAATGGATGATTAAGGGTCATAGCTTTAACTTTGCCATTTGAGAAGTAATCACATGGATTGGCTTCAAAGGAGAAAACATGTGATCCTGCCTTGAAGAAAAACACCTTAAACCCTTCCCAAGAGGAACATTGGTCCCATGTCCTGAGTTTAAGGAAAGCTTACAAGTGTATGACCATCTCCTACTAAATTTATGCTCAAAAACGATTCATGAGTATACCATATCGCAAATATACCAACTGTAGCCAAACCAAAATAAAGGCCAATAACCAAGTAGTGGAACAACACCCAGGCATTAATCAGAGAATCATTACTTCTCGAGGGGGTTTTTCATGATATCTACATTAGGTGGATTTAATCCTAAAGCGGTTGCAGGTGGCCCATCAGTCACCAAATTTACCCACAAAAGCTGTACAACTATCAATCGGGCATACCTAGAGTTGCCATTAGAAATATTGAAGCAACTTCACCAATATTTGAGGATATCATGTACCGAATAAAAGCCTTCATGTTGTTGTAAGTGGAATGACCTTCAGCAATAGCCGCAACTATTGAACTGAAATTCTTATCTGCTTGGCACAATACGTATTGTAATTGACACTGCATGTATAGTGTAATTCTTCATTGGCTGGAAAATTGCACGAATTATCAATATTGCACTGATAATAACACTCAGACCTAGATCTGTCAAAAATATGATAGAAGCACTTATCGCTGCATCAGTTGCATCAACAACTGCAATTCCTATGTTCGCCTTATTTATTTTCCCAATTAAAACTGCTGCAATTCTCATGGCTCTAATATAAAGGGTTTAAATTCTATATAGGATACATGCCGCAATTCCTTTGACCAACACCTGTGTCTTTAATATGAGAACCCTCAAAACCCTTGACCTTTAAGATGGGCGCAAAATCTTCTACGTTCACTGTCCCATATGTTATCCATCAAGGCTGCAAGCATGTTGATATCTGGGAGATGGACATACACCAGTGGCATATTCAGTAATTCATTCTATTGAATATATCTTCAATTTTTTTGGCCTTTCAAGCTTTGCCAACTCTTTGAAAATTTAGAAAACTATCTCCAGAACATTCCTCTTTTTCCCATATGAATATTCGATAGGTTTCTTTATCACCCTTAAACTTTAAAAGCAACTTGATATCAAAAACACCATCTGCACAATCTCTGGCACCTGCAATCTCGGGCATTTGTCAACTGCCTGCATTTTGTGTTTTATTATTTTAAACTCTGCTCATGAGACATATATCACATAGATAAGGATTTTGAAGATTGTAACCTTTAATTATGCTTCTAGTCACTAGGGCATTTCAATGACATATGTGAAATGGAGAGCTTGGCACTCGCGTTGGACTTGCGTGGCTTTGGTAACATATGGACTCGGAATTTGGCACTTGCGCTTGGGCATTGGTGTTAGAGCTGGGCTTTGTATGGTTTATGTGTTGAATGCGCTTGACATTTGGACTCAAGGTTTGGCTTGACTCATTGTTTGGTGCGCTAGGATTTATGTATTGCATGGATTGATTTAAGATAGACTAGGCTCACCTAGGCACACACCACTATTGCTTTTGGGAAATTTATCAAAGTATAAAAGACATAAAAGCAATGGAATGACATTTTTTTATTTGTATCGTGTATTGCAGGTCCAGAGGCATAAAAACAAAGGATTTTTAAGCAAAGTAATCAAGCAGGAGCTTGATGAGCACTATGGAGGTTAAGATACTGGCAAAGAAACTAAAGAAAACAATAAATGAATAGAAGAATGATGGAAATACTCATCAAAATACCAGTGCATTTTTTATCGCTAACAGTTTCCATGGCATCTAGCCTTGCTTTGAGTTGTCTCATCTCCCTTGCCATAGCTCTATTTGCTAAGGGCATCTCTGCACGTCTCATGGGTGGCATTGTGTTGATGTATTTGATACCACTCAATGATACCAACCTACTTCTCTATCTCCTTTACCTACAAAAGTCAATTATGTATCTTCTCTGATACCACTTGGTGTGCTCCTGCCCCTTCTCTCCTGGGGATTCTGCGACCTCCCAACCTTGGATATTCAAACTCTCTGCACCAAACTGGTTCTTAGCCTTCAATAGACCCTAAGAAATCTATACACTCACACAGGTCCCCTTGATGTCGCATGTAAGTTCAGACTACTTACAACCCCTCTCTTCGATGCTTGGCGACACCGATTCATGCGTACTAGTCTTTAGCTAGACTCTTTCTCTACTATGTGACCATGGGCTTTGACCTCGGGTCAACCCTTTTCCACTTCACGCTTCGACAATATTGCAATCTCCCCTTCTATTTCCTTCTGAAACAAATTTCTCTAAATTCATGGATCTTTGCCATGTGTCTCCCTGGATCTAATGGTCTAGCTATGCTTTCGGCTTCGCGACTTCGTGAAACTTTGCTTACTCCACCCTTACTTCCTTTGAATATCTAATTTTTGGATTCTCTAATCTGTTGCCACGCGTCTCCTTAGAGCCAATGGTTAGATTCACCTCATGAGTTCGTGACATTTATGATTTCACCTTTCAATGCTTCCAAGTGTTCCAAACTCCAACTTCTGAAATACCTCACGACTGACTTTCGTGCAACTCTTCCCAGATCTAATGGTCTGGAATGATTCCAGTCCCTCCTGGACAGATCTCGCTTGCTAATTCTAGGAAATATCAAAGGACTCCTTCCTTAGAATAGTTATCATCATTCTCCCTCCTGAAATTGTTCTTTCTTGAGCCTTTTCTCCCTTTGAATACTCCTTTTGACACTTAGTCGAATTTCATCCTGTGCACGCCTTCCAACAAGTTCTCTTCTGAAATCCAACCACTCTGTGGACAACTTCGACTACTTATTTTGAGCTTTTGATTCAGGAAACTCAGTCACACACTTCTTGCAAATTAACTTCCTTCAAGCTATCTCTTCCATAACTCTTTGAGTCAAAATGGACTCTGTCAATGTAGACTTGGCGGATGCTATGCACTCCTTGCATGCAGAAGGTTCATGTTATCTTTTCTGGGCTTATGAGTCAAAACAGACTCTGTCAACGCACTCCTTCCTGACACTATGCGCGCTTTCATTTTGTCGTAGAAGAGAAACAATTGAAACTTATTTAAAATATCACAGATTCATTCATTCAGCCATGTAAATGCACCATAAACACAATAACAAGAAATAAGAGAGAATTCCTAATAAACAAAAAATCAACCATTCATCCACTCAGATAGACACATCAACACCATGCATTTGGTACAATGCTCCTCTGTTATATTCATTCAACTGAAACATACACATGTTCATATAATGCTTCTCAGTAGCTCTCAGTTCTCATCTACAATGGCGATAACTCTCAATAACTAGAGTGCCAACAACAACAATTTCAGCAGCCTCTCCACAACCTAACAACATCCTCTACTGGGAAACAATAAAAAAAATTGTACAAGAGGGCTCTTTGAGCTCTTCCCTCCAACTACTCTAAATATATCCTATCGAATTGAAATCTATCAACTATTGATATTTATTACAATAAATATTTGTGACAAACAAATCAGATCAAATACATCGAATCTATATTGCACTCAGCTTCATTAAAAGAAAATACACTCTTTGATGTATTAATGAACCATCCATCTCTACAACATTTAATATGTTCTTTAATTACAATCTCCTTTCAAAATATTTGCGTGATACACATTCTTCAATTTTATTTTTTTTTCCAAAATATGTGCTTGTGCACCTAGTTGTCCTCCGCTTGTGCTTTGTTGGTGATGCTCCTACATCACCCATACACTCTCTCTCTACCCGCCCTCTATGTCTTCCTCTCTCTCCATCTTAATCTCTCACACACTAAAATAAGTTTGGTACATCACAAGGAAAGAAATGACCTTGACCTAGACATGGCAAGACCTATACCTAGACCTAGACATGGAAAAGCATGGAAAGGTCTAGACCTAGGCCTAGACCATGACCTAAACCTATACCATGACCATGACCATGACATTGACCTAGAACATGAACTAGACTTATATGATGATCATGATGATGGTCATGACCTAGAGCTAGAGCTAGAGCTAGAACATGACCTACACCATGACCTGTATCTAGAGCTAGGTCTGGACCATGACCTAGACCTATACTATGACCATGAACATGACCATGATCTAGACCATGGCATAGATATTGACCTAGACCATCGTCTAGACCATGACCTAAATCTTAACCTATCCCATGACCTAGACCATGGTCTAGACCCCGTAGCTCCATCTAAGCCTAGGCATAACCTATACTTAATCCTTAACCCACTCCACACCTAATCCCTAAGTGCATTATGTCTATACCTATTGTTGAAGGCCCCGCAATCCTTGAACCTCCATCTTGGTTCTATAACCTCCAAATGGCCACAAATCACGCCTGCATGCCCTTAAAAAGGGCCCAATAGGTATGTGCATGTGTTTCTAGGAATGCACACATGTTCTTAAGAATGTGCACATGTTCTTGAGATGCGCACATGTTCATGTGAACTAACCTAAGTGGCTCGCTGAGTGGAGGTTTGGGGTTTGTCGAACCTGTCACATTATGAACATGTGCACATTCCTAGAAATGCGTACGCATTCATGCTCACCCCTTTGCCACTTTATCATCCACCAACTTCGTGCACTCACCCTTTAAAAAACACTATTAATAATATTATCCTTTACATCACTAAATAAGAATAATAAAACTTAAAGGCCAATTAACTAACAAAATCTATACTCAACAAAATAATAGATAAATGCAATGCTATCTTTATAAAACTATATCTTATAATATACATATAATTTGAATCAATAATGAGAACCATGATCATTTTCATCTTATAATTCAAGTGATAAAGTCAATTTATTGAATATTAACATATTTATATGAAATCCAATGTTAAAGTACATAGAAAGGAATTATTGAATATAAATAAAAAAACTCATAAAGTGTTCAAATCACTAGAATATGTAGTGTTCAAAGTACCCCAATAGAAATAAAAAAATCTTCAAAGAAGAGTTATATAGTTAAATATGATGTTCATAAATAAATAAAATGTAATTGGGTTATTTGATATCCCTTACATTATGCATACCTAAATTACGTGTTTATGTTATTATGTTATTTTTGTTTTTTTTATTTCAGAGGAACACCACTAATGGGAAAAAAATATAGTGTGTATTACAATACTCGCTCACTATAGTGAAATACAACGAATTGAATAAACCATATTCAGTATATATTACAAAAATCTAAAACAAAACAACACGAAAAAAACATTACATTTAAATTCAACTCAAATACTATAATCAATATATATTAGGAAAAATATAGAACAAAACGAAACAAAAAATTACATGTAAATTTAATTCAAATATAATTATGTAAATGTAATTGATTGATTGTTTAGTTTTTATTAATTGATTGATTGTGCACTTTGAGTGGGTTTAATGGTCAAGAATATGTGTTTTCTTTGTATACAATATGAGTGGGTCTAATGGTTAAGAATATATGTTTCTTCCTAAAAGATTGCAAGTTCAAATCCAGAGGGGGTAAAGTATGTATACCTCCATATACTTACATATGTCAATTATTACGATTAAAGAAAATGAAATTGCTCTTCACTATTTGGATATACCATAATCAATATATATTAAAAAATATATAAAACAAAACAACATAAAAAATTACATGTAAATTCAACTCAAACATAATATTATTAATACATGTAAATATAAACTAAGTTAAGTGTTGGAATATATAATTTCTACTTATTTAATATGCTTGCTAATGTATTGAGAAGTAGAGCCAATTTCTAGGTAAGTTGTGTGATCTTATTTCTAAAAAGTTGTTAGAGAGTTGGATTTGTGAGATCCTAATTTGGTGTGTGGTTGAGATATTCTCTGAACCTCTCGAGCTGTCTTTGAAATAAGTATAACAACCTGTGCACTCTATATAATAGAGTCCAACATATTGATATTTAACAAGTGATTGAATATTTGTTCATATCACTCTACTCTCCCATTTTATCATGGTATCAAAGAGTCGTCATTGAGCATAACTCCCTCACGTGAGTGCCCAGGAACATGTGGAGAGTGCCCAGGAACATGTGGAGAGCAGAGTATTATGATTGAGATTTTTTTTCTTTTGTTTGTTCACCGTTTTGATATATTTGAATGATTTGTTATGAAATCATAGTGTTATGGTGTTCGTGGATAGTTGCGCTTTGTTATGCACAACTCTATTTTGTATGAAGAGTCATACGTCGACAGACTGGTGCGGTGAGTGTGGAGAAAGTTCTTCGCAAGTGCGGGACGAGCGTGTTAGTATAACCTTGTGATTGCTGGCATCCAAAGTGGAACGTCAGGCCGATTGGTTTATAAATCGGGTTACTGTTAGTGCTTATTCGTTTGGTGTGAACTTGTGTAGACTGGTGTTGGTTGGACATGAATGTAGAGAAGCTCGTGTGGAAAACTGGTGGAGTAGCGCCCGTGCACGGAAAAATATATTTCTGAGTACTGTAGCCACAATTTTGTAAAGGAAGGAGCAAAACTTTGCAAAAGAGAGAGCCACCGTTGATCTCTATCGTTGTTAGAAGCCGACTGTTGTTACCGTTTTGTAATTGAGCCACCGTTTTGACCGAGCCACCAAAGGAACAACCCTCAGCGACCCATGTCGATGGGAGAATTCTGGGGCGAATGACAATGAAGGAGGAAGGCCATGATTTAATACTTGAATAGAAATCGTTTGCTAGGGGATTGCTTCAAAGCCGAGACGTGGAGGTGTTATAGTGAAGTGAGGTGTACGTGTTAATTCTGTTGAACTTACACACCTTCCAATTTGACACAAAAGTGAGATTGAGTTGTGATATTTGTTTTTTTAAGGTGTGCATAGTTATCTCATTTAAGTTATTTCAAATTGAGTCACACATGTAATAGAAATCAAGTGTATGATATTTTGATGTAGTGGTCCTAGAGAATACTATGTACCAACCATTGTATAGCCGCTAATGTGAAAAGTTTTTGGTGATCTAAAAACCACTATGTAAAGTATGGTTTATGGTCAAAACCACTTGAGAGAGCATGGTTACAGGAAATCTGAGAAAACCTGGTGCATGGTTGAGGGTAATTCGAGAAAACCCAAAGCATGATTATAGGTAATCTGAGAACCTGGTGCATGGTTGAGGGTAATCCGAGAAAACCCAAAGCATGGTTATGGATAAGCAAAAAAAAACCCAAGTTGATGATGATGTGATGAAGGGGCAGGTATGAGGAATAATGGTTAGCTAAAAAAGATTTGTATGGTTGTTACAACAGTTGATGGTCCATGTATTTCGGTAGATGGATTGCTTTTTATATGGACATCAATAATCAGATGTAGGTACAAGATGAAGTAGATGAAGATATGGCCACATAGATATTTAGATAAGTAGTCATTAAGGGAGAGTGTTGGAATATATAATTCCTACTTATCTAATATGCTTGCTAATGTATTGAGAAATAGAGTCAATCTCTATGTGAGTTGTGTGATCTTATTTCTAGAAGGTTGTTAGAGAGTTGGATTTGTGAGATTCTAGTTTAGTGTGTAGTTGAAATATTCTCTCAACTTCTCCAATTATCTTTGGAATACGTTAGAACTAATAACAACCTGTGCACTGTATATAATAGATATAATAGAGTCCAATCTATTGATATTTAACAAGTAATTGAATATTTGATCATATCGCTCTACTCTCCCATTTTATCATTAAATACAGTATAGAGTTTAAAAAATATGACAAAAATCATAACATATGTAAATTACTATTAAAGAAAATAAAATTACTATTCACTATGAGCTTATATCTTTTTGGATATTTATAGTTTTCCATGATCAACTTTGTGAATATGACTTATTTCCTTTTTCTAAACAATATTTGAACTTCTCAAATGTATGGGTGAACAAGGTGTACATACCATTGCATAAGAGAAAATATTANACACATATCCAATACTTAAGAAACTTGCGTATATAATGATCTAAACGTAACATGTGTAATATGCCCATACATAATAAAATTGTTAATGCTAATTAACAAGATGATAAATCACATTTGATAAAAAAAGAAATTTTGAATTGTAACTCACAATAACCATCCAAATTTGTAACTCACAATAACCATCCAAATAAGCATGTGCAATGCAAAAAATATTCCAATACATAATAGGATTGTTAATGCTAACTAACAATATGATAACTCACAATTGATAAAAAGGAAATTAATAAAAAGGAAATTAGTTGCAACTCACAATAACCATCCAAATAAGCATAAATATACATAATAGGATTGTTAATGCTAACTAACAATATGATAACTCACAATTGATAAAAAGGAAATTAGTTGCAACTCACAATAACCATCCAAATAAGCATAAATAAGCATGTGGAATGACAAAAGAGACATTTTAAGTAACTTTGGACTTACATTCAAAGCTATAATCCATGTCATCACATAGAGGTTTACTCACTAAAAGATTAATGTAATCGTAAAATTCAATTATCACCACCTTTATAACTGCGAGATTAATCCAATAGAAAGAATTTTAATGTAAGAAAATTTCAAGCTAGTGTAATGTGTCAATTAAATTACCATTCAATTTATTACAAACATGTGGTGACATAAAATTGACTTTTTTGAGCGGAAACTTTTCCAATATATTAAAATATATAGTGTTTCCAAGTACATGTACATTGACTAGATTATCAGTGAAAGCTAAAGAAAACTTCAGTCCCCACCCAAAATGGTGTTCCTTATAAAAGGAGAGGTAAACATCCATCTCTTCAAAAGCAAGTGATCCAAGTCCATACTAAAGAGCTTCCACATCAAAATAGGATAGCATCTTTACAAGTACAACAACATAGTTTATCGCAAGTGATGGATATACAAAGACTTTTAAGAGCCAAAAAAAACTATCTTCAATTGGAAGAGAAAAGATCATTAATAGAGATAGAGGTAATATAAATGACCCTCATGTCCTTCAATCCATTTTTTGTATGTAACCATCCCTTTTGGAGCTTGTAGAGATTTTTTGGAAAGAGCATTTGCTTCCACATTCTGGTCTCTTAATAAATGTTCAAATTTGATGGTACTGGAAGATTTGATTAGCTCCCCGATCTTATCCTTCCATCCAAAGAGAGAAGTAGCATTTAAGTTTCCCCTGCAGTTTAGCCACTCAATTACAACATTTGAATCACCAAAAACTTGTAGTTGATCTAGTCCTAGGCGGATTTCCAAAGTTAAAGTCACCCAAGCACCTAAAAGTTCATCCCTTGAATTTGTAGCACTGCCGCAATTAAAAATCCACTTGTAGCTAGTGTCCTCATTGGTTTTTATAACACCTCCTACCCCACTCAAGTTCCCATTTTCTTGGGTTGCCGCATCAAACCACCCCACATTGGGGCAAAGTAAATACCAAATTCTTTAAGATCTGAGGACCTTTTCCATTCTGAGACCCCCAATCATCAGAGGTTTTTAGAGCCCCCGAAAAGCCCAAATCCAAGCTGCTTTTCCACTATGCGATAAAACATCCATGCAAATTTTGTGCCCTAGCTTGATAGATATACTTGATATTCTTATCTTTCAGAGCTAATAAGAGATCCTGTGAAAGCAAGGAAGGATTTCCAATACCTAGAATGTTTTCTTGGCCTATTAAAACAAATTGACCATTACCAGGATACCAACTTACCCAAT
This sequence comes from Picea engelmannii, assembly GCA_009831015.1. Lineage (NCBI taxonomy): Eukaryota > Viridiplantae > Streptophyta > Pinopsida > Pinales > Pinaceae > Picea > Picea engelmannii. The sequence goes on from ML780938.1 coordinate 517,683, forward strand.
GAGTGATAAGAGGAAGAGACTTTAATAAGTTTTTCCAGGTCTGCGAAGCTAGAGGCTGAGTTGTCGAAGTTGATCTAAGCCATAATGAGATAAAGAAATAGGGAAGATATTACCATGTGCCAGATCACTTCCTTTGTCGAAACACGCCACAAAGAGTTTGCAGGTATCACACGATTAAAATGGAAAATGTTTCTAAGCCCCCATCCACCAAAAGATTTCGATTTTGTGATCACCTCCCAGTTGCACAGATGGAAGTGATGAGCTGAGCCACCTCCCAACCAAGGGAATTCGTAAATAATATGATGAATTTCATTAAGCACTGAGCTAGGGACCGCTACAAGATCCATCTAGTAAACCAACTGTGATTCTAGCACCTATTTTATCAAAATATAACGACTGCCAAGAGATAACCACCTATTGCACCAATGCCCAATTTTGTATTCAGTCTTTGTAAGAAGTCGTCTCTAGTCATCAATTTTTATTTTTTCTTCTTTTAAAAATTATATGATGTATCTAAACCCCTTCGCGAAATCAGAAAAATTAAAAGAGAAAAATTCTTTAAACTTATCCAGTAACTCCCATTGAATACCTGGATGATGAAAAGTATATTTCCACATATTTACTTTCAAGCCCGAGGCACCATAGAACAGTTTCAAAAGAGTGTTAATTTTCGTCCATTCCTCCAAGGAGGCCTTTGACATGATTAATATGGCATCCACAAAAAACATATGGGGGATTTTAATAATCCTGGAAACCTTCACCCCCAAAAAGCTTCCTTCATTCTGGGCTTTTTTCAACAACAGACTAAAAATTTCCATAACAAGGATGAACAATAATGGCGACAAGGGGCATCCTTGCCTAATACCACGATCACTATGAAATAAAGAAGATGCCTCCTCATTTATAAGAACAACAAAAGAATAACTGAAAACAAAACTCATGATCCAATTTATAGCAGACAAACTGAACCTTGTTTTAAACAAAATCAATCTTAGAAAATCCCAGTTTACACAATCATAAGATTTCTTTAAGTCCGGCTTTAGTATTAGTGCCTAAATATCTTTTAGTTTAATAATGTGGAGACATTCTTGTGCCATTCCAATAGCATCCAAGATCTGCCTAACTTTTAAGAAGCTGAGTTTCTCACTTGACAGTGACCTTGAGAGAATAGGCTTTAATATATTTGCTATCACCTTCGGGATCAATTTATAACATAAATTCCATAACAAAATGGATCTGTAGTCACCAAAGGTCGAAGGATTATTTTCCTTTGGAATCAACGCTAGAAAAGTAGATTTTAAGGAACTTTGGAACTTCCCTCTAATCCTCGAGTCCTCCACAAGTTTAAGCAGATCATCATCAAGTAAATTGAAGAACTGAATAAAAAATTCCACCGTCCAGCCATCAGGGCCTGTAGTCTTGTCTTTGTAAAAGTGTATTAGAACCTCCCAAATACTTGACTTAGTGCATGGTCGATCAAGGAGGAGAGTATCCTCCTCATATAGAAAGCTTGGAAAGAGACTAGCTATGTAAGCTTGGTCCACCGGGGAGGGAGGTTCATCAATTTTAAACAAACATTTAAAGTGTCTGATAACTTCACTTTTTAGAGCTTCTTTCCACCTATGTGAATGACCATCATCATCCAGAATCTCCCAAATATGATTTTTGTTTTTTCAGGCACTAGCGAAATTATGAAAATACCTTGTGTTATGATCATCGCTTTTCAACCATGTTGCTTTTCTCATTTGTCTCCATAGTTCTTCGTCAAGTAGAAGAAAAGAGTTACGTTCCACTTCCAATTTTTTAATATGAAAGTTAGAAATCGAGTCCCTCCCGTCCCTCGGGAACGATTGGAGAGATACACTCAATTCCTCCTCCAGCTTCTCCAATCTAAGGAGATTTTCACTTCTCTTACGTCGAGCCCAATATTTACTCCAATTTTTTAGCTCTTTTAGCCTCCACACAAATCTAAGTTGAATATTTGATTTCATTAAAAAACCTTGATCCAACCAGACCTCTTTAACCAAATTCATAAACTCTTCCTCCTTCAACCATGATGAATTGAATTTAAATCAATAGGCTGTGGGGAAATTCTGAAATTAAAATTGAGCAACCACCGGAGCGTGATCCAAAATGCATGGGTACTCCACCCAAGATCTGAAGTGGCCCGATTGACATAAAATATTCTTTGCAACTAAAATATGATCCAATATTTTAGCAATACAGTTAGCCCCTGCTATGCCATTTCTCCAAGTCGGGACCAAGACATCTAGATGTAGATCCTCTAAATGATGTGCCTAGAACAATTCTTTAAACAATCCCGCCAATTTTTCCAAATGTGTCGAAGCTCCCCAAATCTCATCCGCTCTACTAGTGAGATTAAAATCGCCTACAACAATTAAATTATTAGAAGCCAACAAACCTCGATTGTCCACCTGCTCCCAGAAATCTTTCCTTTCGCTACAAAGCCCATAAAAAATAAGCAAGTTAATATGACTGTTACTCTCTAGAGAAGTACCCGATAGTATAATACCTCCACAACATATAAAAGGATTCAGTACAAACTTATTTGGATCCCACGTAACCAATAAACCTCCAGAGGTTCCAACAGAACTAATCACACACGATAACTAGTTAGGACAAATGGATAACATAAACAAGCTAGCTTTATGTTCATCCACAAGAGTTTCATGTAAGAAGATAATGTCACGATAAGTATTACGCAACAATATGCGCATGGAGTCCTCTTTCCGGGTGCCCCAACCCCTCTGATATTTAAGGTAAGTAAGATCATGGTTTATCCCTAGCAAGGGATTTCATGCCTCTAAGCGCCCCAATGTCAGTCTCAGAAGTAGGAAGGGAGACAGTAACATGAAGTGAACTAAATGCTTTCTTACGAGAAATCCACGTTTTGATTGGATAGGTGTCAAACCCAAGGCCTTTTGACTAGGAGAATTCGATCCCAGGTCCCCCCCAGGCTTAGGTAACTGTCGAGAGTGTCCAAGACCACCAGAATTAAAAACATTCCACCCTTTTAAGATGGGAATCAAGCAAGGGATATCAATTTCTCTGTGCAGCGAAAAAAAGAACTCCAGTTTCTCCCCCAAGGAGAACTCACTCAACTCTGATTCTTTGTATCTTGGAAGTAGGGAACATTCCCTCTCCTCCTAACTAGACCCATCCCTGGTCCCCATAAAAATTTTCGTAGCCTCAGACTGTGAGCCCCCTGAGGGAGACAAGTTTTTGGTAGGCGAAACAACACTAAGTATTTCCACTAAAGGGGAACAGTTCACCAACTCGAGACTTGGAACTGACTTGTCTCTCACTAAAGGTTGGGGAAGAGTTTCACAGGAGGAGGAGCCTTCTCTAAACTTCGGAGGAGGCTGAAGGGGAGATAAACCAACCACAAAGGGAGTGGAATCCAAAGAGTCCCTTTCCCAAGACTTAAGCGTAACATAAAAGGAAGGACAAAGAAATTTTAACTTACCAGTAACCTAGTCTGGAGCAACAAGACTAGAAGGTTACACACCATCAATATTGTCAGTCGCTTGAGAAAATGAGTCAACACCTGACGAATCACAGTATTACTCCTTCCTGAGCCATGAGTTTTTGGATTCCTTCTCCTCCTAAAAACCATGACACTCGTTTTGCAGCTGGCCAGTTTTATGAAAAAAAGTACACCTAAAAGGTAAACCCCCAGGTAATCTAGATTTTGGTTGATAATGTGACCATGCCACTGTATGTCGATGGACTCTAAGAGGCCCTGGTGTATGTCCACTACAACTAGAATGTTCCCCAGCCTTCTTTCAGGAGCCTTCAACACCTGTTCATCCACCTTTATGAACTATCCTAGTGCATTACCAATTGCAGATAAATCCTTCTTGTTCAAAAGGTTTAAGGGTAAATCATGAAGCAGGACCCAAATATGCCTGTGTTGGAAATAATTATTTACAGGATCAAAACTAAATCTCCAACACTTGAGCATCAGGATCCCCTCATAAAAAATCCAGAGTGTTTCCAGGATTTTTGTAGAGTCCTCTGGCGAAGAAAAATTAAATCCAAACTAGCCTCTCCAGAGTAACAAAACATTTGGTTCATAGCCCAACAACAGAACCCAGAACCATCAAACCCACTCCAAAATAGGCATAGAACACCAAGAGCGATAAGACAAGTGGCCCACCAAAGTGTTGAGTGACAAGATAATCACCTCCTCTAAACCCAAGTTGTCCCCCAAATCCATCTTGCGTCACGAACGGTTGGGGATCCAGTTTTTCACACCAGTATTCCTCTGAGGAGCATACTTCACAGCCAAGGAAGGTTTAAAACACTGTTTCTGGTGGAAACCACTGTAAACTTCCTTCCTAACTTGAAATTCACCAGCACTCGACCTAGAGAGAAAAACAATGGGGTTAGAAACAAACTTCGAAGGAGGGATAGCTAAGTGCACTCCCATCCTAGTCAAATCAAAGGTTGGCACTAGCGTCGATGCATTAAGTTTCATATCTAAGGGAGTTATGGTAGTGGGTTTCTCTACAGGTAAATTAAATAATCCTACCATCCTCCAGGCCTCTTTGTTAGCCACACTCATAAGTGCGTTGACAGAGGCTTCCATCATGGAAGTTCCCAACGACAACAGGAAAAGGACACATAAACTCTACTAGTGGCTCCATAAGCCAAGTGGGCACATGAACCCATCGTCGAGGAGAGGCACAACTCCCATGATCAGTATGAGCACCTGACCAATAAGACAAACTCCTTAATTCCTTAACGACTCATGAGATCACGGTGTATAGCACCGTTAAGACATATTAAGACATATGTTCCCCATCCAAGTAGCTTTCACCCACAAGGAGGGCCCCGTCATCACCAATAGACCTCCGCCAAAGCTAAACAAATCACCATTTTTGCTGGGAACAGTTGCAGGTTTCAAAAATCTGGTTTACTGCCTACCACATGTATCTCCCAGATAACGTGTGGTAATTCATAGTCTGACATAATATTGACTTGTAAACCATGAAATGCAATAATTAAATTAGATATTGGTTTAATGGTATGAACAAACAATTTAAAGCTTACAAATCCTACTCTATTTAAAAATAAAAATACAACTTTAGTGGTAACAATGTTTAAAGTGCAACCACTACTTGCACACCATGATATCACTCTACTAGAGAATATAGTAACAAAAGTATTAAATCATTTAAAAAACATTTTTAAGAGTATTGTAAAGAGACATGATGATCTAGAAGTAATCATGGCACAATAGGGGAAGCATGGTCTTCTTATTGTCTCACAATGAGGCATAAGGGTCTTCTTATTGCCTCAAACGTTTGGAGCATAATAGGGTAGAGGGGTCTTCTTATTGCTTTAAAATTTCGAAACTTTGAATAAATCTTTTTATTTCCTTAAAAGTGCGGAAACTTGAATAAGGTGCATGGTTGAAAGCTCTAATAAATGATTCTTGAAATAGTTATGTGTTTGTGTTTTGTTCCATGTTTGTGTGTGTCATTCTTAATTTTCAGGAGTTTAGACTCAGGGTTTGTTCAAAGTTGACCAATGAAATCCCCAAAGCATCGACATATCATTCCTCAGCCAAGGCCGAGGAAGGTCTCACTCGAGATGCATAGAGGATCAAAGAGACCATAAAGTCTTTTCATATTTTAACCTTGTACAATTAATTACTACAAACAGATTCTTAATAAAACAAAAAATATACAATGGCACAGACACACATTACACAAAGATTTTTACCCTGGAAACCTAAACTGAGAAAACCAATAGCTTGTTTAGAGTCACAGCTCTAATCTTCTATTCATCATATTTTTATTGTTTACAATACAATACACTTATAGGATCCTACGGCATCCAAACCCCTAATCCATTGACCCAGATTAGTCAACAACCCTAATTCCTTAATAAGAATTAGAAAACAATCAACAAAAACCATGTGTCGAAAAACCGCCAAAAAACGGATGCAAAACAATTGCCAAAAAATGACCAATTTTTTTTTCTCGAGTTGATGAGCACTCCCCAATACCCCCTTTGTTCTCATATCAATGTACAATACATGGCATCAATTTTTCAAAGAATATAACACATACCCAACATTCTCCCACTTGATGTTTTCTTTGATTACAAGGGGTTATAGGATTACATAGTCAACAATATAGAGAAACAATGCCCATATATCCTCTACACAAAGAGAACTTCTTCACAAATTTTGTTAATGAATCTAGAACATTATCTAAAGTGTCCACCTTCATCAACAACACCTTCTTGTCTTCAACTATGTCTCTCACAAAGTGATACTGAACATCAATATGCTTTGTCTTTGAATGATAAATTGAGTTCTTGGCTAGGAATATTACACTCCGATTGTCAAAATCTATCCTTACATCTTGTTGATCCGAAATGATCTTTAAATGACTTTGGTTAAGTATGTTACATGTAAAATTTTACCAGTTAATACTTAATAACAAAGAGAAGATGCTTAAAGAAGATAATTTGCAACACATAAGAAGTATATACAACAAACCATAAGTAGATTTAAGACACCAAAAGTTGATAACAAAGTTCAACAAGCCTGCCTACGTCTTTCGGCCTTTATCTCAATGGGGGGTATTCTTTATTAATCTTCAGTGCGCAAAATGTACATCAAAATTACAACATTTACATCTCTGATTGACTCAGTGGTGTTCTTCTCTGTCTCAGGAACTTGATGCAATAGAAGACACTGAAAAAGGTTGAGTGTAGCTCCCGAAAATAACCTCCAAAGATTTCTAATGTGTTGGCTTCTCCTACATAAATCTCAAACTCCTCTACAAAGTTTACATAATCTTGGACTTGTCTCACTAGTAAAAACTCTTGCTTTAAAAATAAATGGTCCAGGGATCAAATCCCAACATACCTACTCTTCCTTGGGCTCAAATCTCACAAAATATAGGTATATCTCCATAAAAAAATGAAATATGGTTTTAAAACAAACCATATCCTATAGTCAAGACCCACTTTTCAATTATATTCCCAACATACTTCCTCTTCCTTAGGCCCGAATCTCACAAAATATAGGTATATCTCCATAAAATATGAAATATGGTTTTAAAAACAAACCATATCCTATAGTCAAAACTCATTTTTCAATTATATGTCGTGCGCCCCGGCTCCCGCCGACTCTCGGTCAAGCACCCACTTTATTGCATTCCAAATCTTATGGGATTTAAACTATATGGTTAACAACCATATTCCACAAATATTCCAAAATATCTTTTAATAAACCCCTTTATAGGCTTAATCCATTTTAATATCCATATGGGATTCATGGCTTTTAAAATGGGATAACCACATTATATGGTGGAATAAAATATGAAATTGGGATTTTAAATATAATTAAAATAACCAAAAACCAAAGTTTTTGACCCACTTTTTGTGGCATCACACCTTGTGATATGGTTTCCAAAAACCATATTATAGGGTTTACAACCCAGATACCATATATTCATGGCATGTAACACATATTTTATGTTATATATTACAACACACATACTTTAAATAAATCCGTGACATACCGTATAAAAAGTGATATGATCATCCATTTTGCTAGCATGTGGATTGTAGTTTGTTGCACAAAGGTCACAAATTTGATTAACTAGGAAGACAAATAGAACCGGCTTTTGACATTCGGTCCTCATTGGCCTAAACCAGGGTGCAACATGGCACGATTGGATTGGGCCACATGTCACTCTAGTATTGAATTGCACAATCAAATCACCTCCCAACTCAAGTCTATGATCTGCCATATGTCCAACTATGCCACTTCCACATGTCCCGTTCACAGTGTGCCACGCCATCCTTTGACTTTGACTTTTTTCTATTTTGGAGAAAAATTCAGAACGCAATATCTTTCGCATACAAAATCCATTTTTGAAACCAAATATACCGCCATAATCAATGCAACGATCTCTTCGCGATGGCATTGGTTTCGTCTGAATTTGAGAACTTCAAATTTTTGGCCTTTTCAGATCCATTTTGGATCACTTGTTTTACCAACCCAACACCTGGACATAATCTCTATAACCATACTGCTTCCTTGCTTGCATGAGTGGCTTCCATATATCCAAATTTTGTAGTTGAGAGTGCCACTACAGACTGTATTTTTCTCATCCAATTGATTTCTCCTCCAAATAGGTTAAACATATACCCACTTGTAGATCTTATTTGATCCATATCGCTAGCCTAGTCTACATCAACAAAGCCATGTATGTCCAACACTCTGTCCAATCCTGATCTTCCTTTATATCACAATCCATAAATAATAGTGCCACAAAAATACCTAAAAACCCTCTTCACTATTGTCCAATGACCCTTCCCTGGTTTTGACATATACTTGCTCAAAAATCTCATTGCATGTGCAATGTCTGGTTAAATACAGACCATTTCATACATCAAACTTCCAATCACACTCACATATGGAAAAAGAGACATTTCATATTCCTCTTTTTGTTTCTTGGGACATTGATCTGCATATAAATTTACACCTACAGAAATAGGAACCTTGATCGATTTACATTCCTCCATATTGAACCTCTACAATATTTCGTCGACACATTTCCTATGATTTAACTAGAGTTTTTTTTTTTCGATCTCTTTTAATTTCCATCAAAATGAAATTTTCATCACCAAGATCCTTCGTGTCAAACTTAGAGGACACCTGAGTTTTCACATCCTAGATAATCTCCTTGTTGTTTCCTATCAACAACATATCATCCACATGCAAGAACAAACAAATCAAAAGATCACCAATTAATTTAAAATACACACAGTGATCTTCTTTACTCCTTGTAAAGCCAAGTCCCAACATATAAGTATCAATTTTTTTATACCACATCCTTAGTCATTGATTTAACCCATACATAGACTTTTTCATCTTGTATACCAACTCCTTCTTTCCCTTCACAACAAATCCTTCTGGTTGCTTCATGTAGATTTATTCTTCCATATCCCCCTGTAGGAATTCTTAATTCACACCCAACCATTCTACTTCAAAATCAAACACAACAAAAAAGATAAAATAAATCTAATAGAAGTTAACTTGGAAACAAGAGAAAAAAATCTCACCAAAGTCAATTCCCTTAACCCTGGAATAACCTTTTGCTACTAACCGATCTTTCTATTTCTCCACTTTTCCTTCTGCATTCAATTTATTTTTAAACACCCATTTGTTTTCAATGGGATTTCTTCCATTCAGCAACTCCACTAGATCCCAAGCCTCATTCTTTTCCAAGGCCACCATTTCTTCAACCATGGCCTTTTTCTAGAGTTTTCCATCCTCTAAATCCACTACCAGTCTAACAATTCTAGGATCATCATTAGTAATAGACAAAGAAAAATTTGAACATAAATTAGGTGGAGTATACCTTTCTAGTTTTCTTATTTCTCGAACCAATCTCCTCAATACTGGAGTATGAGGATCTTCTTATTCTGATTCATGTTCTTCTGTACAGTTTGATTCATCATCCTTTAAGTCAAATTCTATTTTCTATAGTTGTTCCTTCCTTGGCAGGACTTCCCGTTTGACAACATCTTTGATTTCTCTAAATACCACATCTCGACTATAAACTTCCTTCTTAGTTTCTGGGTTCCAAAGCTTATAAGATTTCAGACCATCTTTATACCCAATAAAGATACACTTTTCATCATTTTATCTAGCTTACTCCTATTTTCCTTTGGAATGTGAACATAGGCCTCATAGAAAAATACCATGAGATTTGTGGGAGAAGGTTTCTTACCAGTTCATACCTTTTGTGGAGTATTGCCATCCAGTGATTATGAGGGTGATCGATTGACCAGGTAACATGAAGTAATCACTATGTGTACCCATAATTCATGTCCTAACCCGACACCACTAAGAATTCACCTTGCTTTTTCCATCAACGTCCTGTTCATCCTTTTTGCAACTCCATTCTATTGAGGTGTATATGGAGTACTATTTTTCCTTTCTATACTGCACTTCTTACATAAATATTTGGATTCATTTTTTCAAAACTCTCCACCATTATTCATCCTCAACGTCTTAATTCTTTTCTTCATTCAATTTTCCACAAGAGCCTTAAAATCTTTAAACATGTCAAAGACTTTAGATTTCTTCTTAAGGAAACATATCCATGTATTCCTCGAGAATTCATCTATAAATGAGACATAGTACATATATTTCCCCAGTGATGGAACCAACACAGGTCCAAACACATCACTATTCACCAACTATAAAATTCCCTCTGACCTCATTGCACCATAATGACATATTACCTGATTCTGCTTCCCATATACACAATGTTCACATAAATCAAAATCAAGAGAGAATTCAAACATACATTCAACCATAGATTTACCATGTAGTAGTCGAAATCCCTTCTCTCCAATATGCCCCAGTCTTTGATGCCACAACATAACCTTTTCTCCAGATATTGTAGGAGTTTTTTCTTATTCGTCTCCAATCTCATGAAAAATGGAACTATTACACCCATCACTAAGAGTGTTACCCTGTATCTTATATAGAGTTCCAATCCAAACTCCCTTCAACAACATCATTGCTCCTCAGATCATCATATAGGTTTCTTTCTCAAACACTATTTTTACCCATGCATCATCCATTTTGCTTACAAAAATCAAATTTCTAGCCAATCCTCAGTTATGTAGAACACCAAGAAGTGTTCTAATCCTTCCATCCATGATATTCAACTTGACGTTTCCTCGTACTATGATTTTGGCTGTTGAGTCATGAACCTAGGAAAAAATCACCTCCATCATACTTTTCATATTCACAGAACCACTCCATATGGGGAGTCATATGAAAGGATGCACTTGAGTCAACCAACCATGTCTCATGATCTGCATGTGTACTTGATGAATCCTAGTACACATCCCCTCCTTCTTTTGAGGAGGTTTTTTCTTCTATAGAAGAAGCATCTTCAGATCCCTTCCCTCTCTCAATGATTTTGGATCTACATTGTTTCTTGTACTTCCCTTGTTTTCCACATCTCAAGCATACCTTTACAAACTTTCTAGGAGATTTATATTTACCCTTATACTCGGATCTCATACTTGAGGACTTAGATATATTTCTTTCTTGGGAGTGTCCTCTTGCAAATAATGCATCTGTTCTCTTTCCTTCCATGTTTTTCTATCTCATCTCCTCTGAAAACAAGGATGATACCACAACATCAAAACTTAAAGTAGTTGTAATACTACCTATGGAAACAACTAGAGTATCCCACAAATCTGGTAAAGAGGACAATAAACTGATACACTTATCTTCATCTGAAAATTTAATATCAACAAATAATAACTGACTTACCATAGTATTGAAGGTGTTAAGATGCTCTGTTACCAAGTCTCCATCTTTCATGTTTAGGTTATATAGCTTCTTTCGTAGGAACAATTTGTTTACCAGAGACTTAGACTGATACAAAGTCCCCAACTTATCCCATAATTCCTTAGTTGTAGCTTTCCCCGATACATTCAACAATATTGAATCTGAGAGACACAACTAGATTGTTCTCTTCATCTTTTGATCCAAATTTCCATGTCTTCTACTGACGTTCCTGTAGATTCATTACCTAGATCCACCATAATCCATTGATCTTTTTCTACAAATAGATATTCCATATTGACCTTCCACAACTCAAAACTTTGTCCATTCAATTTCGCGATCTCTATTTTCAAACTGCTCATCATTTCTTTTCACATGAACAATCAATACCACATATATCCCATTATAAAAAGGCTTATGACAGACCCAAGCCAAACCCCTGACCACAAAGGCGTCCCCTTGAAGCCAATAATTTATATGATACCAAATGTATATTTTAACCTTTTACAATTAATTTCTATAAACATATTCCTGATAAAATAGAAAAAAGACAATGGCACACACACACATTACACAAAGACTTTTACTCTAGAAACCCAAACTAGGAAAACCAACAATTTGTTTTGAGCCACACCTTTAATAATTTATTCATCATTTTCTTTATTGTATACAATACAATATACATATAGGATCCCATGGTATCCAAACCCCTAATTCATTGATCCATATTAGTAAACAACCCTAATTATTTAACTAGAATTAGAAAAGCATCAACAAGAACCATGTGCCGAAAAACTGCCAAAAAAAGGAAGCAAAAAAAACCACCAAAAAGGTTTTCTTGGGGGCTCCCATCCCTGATACCCTACAACCCTCCCGATTGGGGGTTCTAAGTAACACCTATACCCCATTTTCTCCCATATAAGTGTACAATACATGGGATCAATTTTACAAATAATATAACACGTACCCAACAATCATGTGTTAGGGATGAAGGAATAAACAAATCAGGATCCATTTGGGATGGAAATCATAAATTCCATATACGATGACTTATTGTGCAAATGAGTAACTAAATACACACAAATATCCACATAACACATGATAGATACATAATTGATCATAACTACCACATATTTATTATTCCTTTCATTCCATAACACACAATATACATTAAGTAGACTATATTAAACAACAATTGAGCTTCATATCTTCTTTAGATAATTCCTTAGAAATACAACACATTTCACAATGCACATATTTTTGTATCTCAGACCTATGACAGACTCATAATTATATTCAAAATCATTACAATATTACAAAAGGTTCATAGTGATATTGATTCTAACAACTCAATGGATCTCATCTAACCATCTAACTCTATCTCCGATGTCATTGTTGTCTTTTATAACTTTCTCTGCTAGGAAGATCAACCTCTTTCTTCTCTGCTCCACTCGCATGACTGACAAATTTCATCAAATTCTTTTGGCACCTTCCTATAGTCCACATAGCCTTTTGGAATGAGAGAAATCGTAACTTCCTCGCTAGCTCACATTTTTTCATCTCGATGTTCCCTTGTGATACTGGAATTAATCATTGGAGAATATTGCCCAATGATTCCTTTCTTGATTCCGGCATGCAGCTTCTTGATTTCCAACACAACTATCAAAAACCAAAACTGGCATATTCTTGGTAGAATTCAAGATTGGCATGCAGTATCAAATATCGGTCTGATGCACACTTCTTGTCATTCTTTGAACATTAGCTTAGGCATGAACAAAACTTGGAATGAGTGAGCACAACTTCATTTGTGTGTTCCCACACGTGAAATGAACCCAAAAGTTTAGGTTCCAAAAGGCCCCCACAAGTATTACTTGTCTTGTTCTCAAGCCAAAAACTTCATGCAATCAAGGTGGAAATTTTTAGTAAGATAAAATCATCAGTCTTCAAAACAGGTTGTGATTGTGGTCGGGATTGAGTAAGAGAAAATCATCTGTTCAATCTATAGTTGCAACCTGACCCAGGTCCTAGTATGAGTCAAGTAGGACCCATGGTGAAAGATGGATTTGGAGTGCATGTGGCCAAATGGTCGACCCAGAACCTTCGCTGGTGTCTATGGAGGTGAATGGGGGATCTGTTTAAATCACACCATCAAACACCAACCACTAAGAAGAAGTTAGGATCCATCAAGAGAGATCATAATTATCTACATGTATTTTTGTTCTGGGAGGACCAAACTGAGCTAGTATCCTCAACCTTTATATTGTTGGAGGGTTGAGGATCCATGGAGATAGGAGGTAGTGAGGAAGGCAACAAATAATCTTGATGAATTGGATGGCCTTGGGATTTTTGTTGCTGGAGGGGGATCCATGGGGATAAATGAGAGTAAGGTCTCTTCTTATCAATATAGGTGATGATACATGGAAACTGTTCAACCAACTTTGGGCTGAGAGAGTTGGTGAATAGTCATGAGTACGAAGCTTATTTTAGGGAACTATGTGGAACTGAGATGATTATTGCTAGGAAATAAGGGGGGAGGACCTATACCAAGCAACTAGTGACATACTAGCAATCTTCATAAAAACTAAAGTGTAGGATGTTGAGCTACTTGACCGAACTGGAAAGAACATAGTATTGACATTATGCTAAGCCATGCCATGAAGGGGAAGTTGGAATGAGATCTGGGAGAATTTGATACAACATGGTGAATCAGGGGAATTATCGAACGAACAATGGAGGGAGTCATAGGAAGGGGTGGGTGGGAATGGGGTGTGGAGAATTACTCCATTGAGATACTTGATTTTCAAGATCCCTAAAAGTCAACAACTAGGTCTAAAGTGTAAATGGTTTTGGTGAGTTATTTGGATCCTTATCCCCACAACCCTATCCTAACTAAAATGTTGTTTTCGCATCAGGTGGGGAATTTTAGTTGGTTGTGATTAAGTGTTAATTTTAGGGGATAAACTTGGGTTCAAGAACCAAGTATATAACATAAGGTGAGGTTTGTGTGTACTTGTGGTGTGTACAACTAAAATAAAATGTTGAAACTAATCTAAGCACTCACTGGAAATGAAATAAAAATTGCAAGAGAAGGAAAATAAATATTCAATACATACACTAGAGCCTAAGAATATTTTTCTTTTATCAATGAAAAATAAACTCATTCAAGAAACTTTTCAATTTAAAAACTAGAAAACAAACTTTCTAATGCAAACTAGAAATGGACTAGGCAAGATAAAGATGAAATTGCAAACTAGAAAGAAAAAAAGATTTGATAAGTACTAAAAATCTAAGGGATTTTGTTCTTTAGAAAATTATTTTTCTAAATGGACAAGCTTAAAAAACTACCAAGAAAACTATTGATTGGATGTTTAAATGAAATGGAAAATTCCTAAAAAATAACTTGGAATAGTATGAACATAAATTATAATTAAGACGCAAGTACTAAAAATTGAAAATGAAGGTTTATCTATTATCTAATTTTATTTTAATCTCAATTAATTCCAAAGTAACAAAACAAGAAGCTAGATTTATGGATAAAGTTCTCAAAAAGAAAGAGGTCAATATTCCAACAAAAAATTCAATGGAAACAAATACTAAACATTAATGATATTTTTCTTCACCTACAATATTCCTTATTCAAATTCTCAACAAATAACACCCGTCAACAAATTGACTAAAGGGACCAAGCAAACAGATTGCAAAAATCTAGAATGGAAACCAAACCCTAGAAAATTATGAAAATTGTTCCACAAAGTGTGTTGGTGTATGATTTCATGAAAAAAGTGTGTTAGATCAATTTATAAGGAAAATATATGCTATGAATAGAAAATAAAAAGACGGGAAATTGTCCATAGATGAAATTGAGCTTTCTTTACAAGGTCACCTATGTTAAAAAGTTAAACAAAAATGAAGGACACTAATATACCAAAATAAATCGAGGAAGCACACACAACCAAGGAAGTAGACTATGGATCAACCTCCCCAATCAAGTCACCAATTTATTGGTAGGATTTGTCACAGGAGGATGAAAACAAAATACTCTGTAGTTGTACTCTTAGAGATAGATAAAATGAGAGTAGAGGAAAACAAACGACTCATGCATTGTTAAGACACAATGCCTTAAAAATGATAAAAAGTCAGTGAATTACAGTACACTTTGAGGTGGAAACCTCCTTTTACAATATATCCAATTCATAATACAATATGAGCTGAGATAAGAGGATCCTAAGACTATCTCTCCTTTATTTATATATAGGAGACAAAGGGTACAATTATAATGAAAGGGTGTGATGAAGGGGTTCAAAGCCTACATACCAATATAATAAAAGAAATGTAATAATTCAATAATGGGATTAATAAGGGATTTTATACATAACATGGCCATTGTATGGGGAATTTTCTAGGGCTTAACATGCCTCTACCCTTCAAACAAGTGTTGTACTCAACACTTGTCTAATTGTAGGTGTTTCTGCATGAATAGCTCATCTTCCCATGTTTCCTCTTCCACTGGTAGGTTCTTCTTAACAAGGTACTTTGTGATTGCTCGATTTCTCAATTGCTTAATTCTTATTTCAAGGATTGTTTCTAGTTCTAGTATGATTTTCCCTTCTTCATTAATATATAGTAAAATAGTTTGGACTGGGGTATTGTTGTCAATTACCTTATTTAAGAAAGTAACACGGAAGACTGCATGTACATGTGAAGATGGAGGAAACTCCAATTTGTAAGCCATATTTCAAATCCTTTGCAACACCTTTTAGCCCGGACATAATATTTGGGTGTTAATTTAGTGTCCTTCTTATGTTGCTTGAGGGACATTTGTTTATATGGTTGTAGCCTTAGAAGTACCTCACCCCCCACTTCAAATTCCCTTTCACTACAATGTTGATATGCTTGTTGTTTCATCCTATTTTATGCCATAACCAAGTTGTCCTTCAATAGTTTGAGAACCTCTTATTGGGTCCCTATGTGATCCTCCACTACTTGAACCTTTGTATTCCCTTTAAAGGGTGATGTAATGGATGGAGGGTGATATCCATAAAGTGACAAAAATAGGGAATTTTTTTATTGACTATGGAAGGATGTGGTTTACCACCATTCCTCCAAAGGAAACCATTTGACCCATTGTTTTTGTTTATCGGATGAAAAAAAATGAATATATACTTCTATACATTTATTCACAATATCAATTTTCCCATCATAATGAGGGTGGTTAGATGAGATGTGAGTCGATTGAGTACCCAAATAAGAAAATAATTCAGTCCAAAAATTTCTAGTGAAAATTGGATCTTTGTCACTTACAATAATCTTGGGGACTCCATGTAGATTTTGAATTGTTTCCATGAATGTTGTGTCTATTGTGCTTTCTTTAAAAGGATGAGAAAGAGAGAAAACTTGTGCATACTTTGTTAGTCAATCCACTACTACAATGATAACATTTTTTCCTTCGAATTTACCTAAACATGTAATAAAATCCATTGAAACCCATTCCTAACATTGACCTGGTATAGCTAATGGTTGCAGGAGATTTGGTGTCTTGATTGTTTCTCCCATTTTATGTTGGAAAACTAAACATTCAAAGAAAAAAATTTGAACATTAGTTTTAAGACCTTCCTAGAAAAACTCCTTTTGATCCTATAGTATGTTTTTAAGAATACAAAATGTCCTCCTATAGGAGAAGTGTGCAATTACATAAGTACCTTTTGTTTGAGTTGGGAATTCTTACATAAATATAGGTGATCATGATAAAATAGCAAATCATTCTTCCATACAAAATTATGTATTGAATTGGGGTCCTCATGTAGTTGTTGAATGATATTCCATACCTCTTGATCTTTCTTCCATTCTATCTTTTTTTTTTCGACCTAATAAGATTTTGGAATAGAAATAGCACATAGTGAACCTTATGTTTCTTCTTCTTTCCTCGAAAGGGCATCTTCCACAACATTATGTTTTCCTTTTTTGTATATAATTTCAAAGTTATAACCCAACATCTTTGCAACCCATTGTTTTTCTCTTCTTAAGATAATCGTTGCTTTGAGAAGTAATTCAAACTATCATGATCTGTTTTTACTTTGAAGTGTCTTCCTATATGATAAGGGTGTCATTTCTGAATTGCATGTAGTATGGCCAACATTTATTTTTCATAAATGGGTTTGAATAATATTTTCCCTTAAATATGGATTTTCAAAGGTAAGGGGCCTTCCTTATTGCATTAAAATTGCACCAATTCAATGGCCCGAGGAATCACAGTCCACAATAAATTCTTTTGTAAAGTATGGTGTGGCCAAGACGAGATTTGTACATATATCCTCCTTAAGTTTTTCAAAACCTTTGGTTTCTTCTTTGGTCCAAGAAAATTATTCCTTCTTTAATAATGTTTTTATAAGTGTTGCTATTTGACTATAGTTCTTGAAAAATTGCGGTAATAATCTATCAATCCGATGAATCCTCTATGTTTTTTCAAGGTTTTGGGAACTGCCCCTTCCATCATGGATTAAATTTTGTTAGGGTTCACTTTTACAACTTCATGAGATACAATATGAGTCAAATATTCCACTTCTTGAACCCTAAAGGCACACTTGGAAAGATTTGCATAAAGTTGTTTTTCTTCCAAGGGTTGTAATATTATGTCAACATGTTGTACATGCTCTTCCCAATATTTGTTGGGCTTGAAAATATAATTCATCAAGATTTGAAATGTTGAAGGTGCATTAGTAAGTCCAAATGGCATAACCAAAAACTCATAATGACCTTCATGTGTTCTAAAATTTGTTTTAAGAATGTATTCCTATTTCATTTTGATTTTATGATATCCCAAATGAAGATCCAACTTAGTACATAATTTTTCTCCATGCAATTAATCTAATAATTCATCAATGACAAGGATAGGAAACTTATTTTTGATGGTCATTTTTTTGAGTTCTCTATAATCTGTATGCATATTCCATGAACCATCTTTTTTTGTAACCAACACCACTGCTGGAGAGAAATAACTTTGGTTAGGCTGAATGATGCCACCCTCAACATTTCCTAGATCATACGCTCAATCTCACTCTTATGTGCATATGGATACATGTAAGGCCTAATGTTAGGTGGTACACTTCCTTGTTGCAAGTGAATAGCATGATCATGATCTCAAGTAGGTGGAAGACCCTTAGGCATTTTACCATATACCTTGGAATGATTGTTGATAACTATTTGGAGATCTGATGGAGCAGATGCTAAATATGTTTGAACATAAAATGGACACAATTGTGAAACTACACCCTAGTGTCCCTTTTTGAGTAATTTTGTCATGCTATTAGATTTTATCACTTTAGAGGGTTTCCCTTGGATACCTCTATGTTCAATTTCCTTTCCATTTGAGGAAAATCTCTTGAAAAGATATTGAAAAGTAACAATCATTGTTCCTAGTGCTTGCAACCATTGGACCCCTAATACAACATCAACACCCCCCCCTTTGGATGGAAATCATGGGGCTATCTATAAAATACTCCCACGTGTTGAGCTTAATACTATGGCATTTCCCTGAACAATTTATGGTACCTCCATATGCAATCATTACTTGAACTCCGGTGTGGGATATACAAAGCAATTGAGAACTTTTGCTAATTTGTAATTGATGAAATTATGGGTAATACAATAATCAATCAATTTTGTTACCTTTTAATTTTTGATGTATCCTTGCATATTGAGGGTTTGTGGAGTACTAATGTTGTCCAATGCATGACAATATATTATTGGAGTTGTCTCTTCTAGATATGGATATGGTGGTAGTTCCAAGTCCTGATCTTTTTCCTCTTCACAATCTATGTATAATAATTTATTCTCACTGCATGTATGCCCCTTACTGTACTTGATGTCAAAATTGAAACATAGTCCTTTTTCTTTTCTTTCATCCATTTTTTGAGGTGTCAACCTTGTTGGTTGAGGTACATTATATTGTTCCTCTTCATAGTCTATGCAGAATAATTTATTCTCATTGTTACTATACTTGCGGTCAAAATTGAAACATAATCATTTTTCTCTTCTTTCATCCATTTTTTGGGGTGTCAACCTTTTCAGTTGAGGTACACTTGTCTTATGATCCCCAAAACAATATCTAATTGTTGTGTATGCTCTAATGGCATAATTGTGTGTAGCCTTATTCTTATCTTGAATATGACAAGAAGATTGCATATCTTCCATAATATTTGCAGGATGTCTTAAGAAAAGATCATGTTTAATGTCTTGTTCTAATACACCCATGAAAGCTTGCAAGATTTTTTCATCACTAATGTCATCCACCCTTGTGGACAATACCTGAAATTCAAAATTATAATCTTCAATGTAACCTAAGTGCTTGATTCTTGTCAATTGACTAAAGTAGTCATGTTCCCAAACTCTCCCATATTGTGCTTCTAAGTCTCTTGTAAATAAACCCCAAGTATAATGATAAAGAGGGGGATTCCTTTTAACTACCCATTGATACCATTGATATGATTTTGTCTCAAAGTTCAAGGTTGATATGTGAATCATTTTCTTATCATCCATAATATTATGCAGTTCAAAACATTTCTCTATTTGGTTCACCTAGGTAAAGACCTTTGTTCCATCAAAATTCGTTAATTCAATCTTTGGAAAGTTAAATTTAGGACCCCCACTATAACTAACTCCACTATTAGGGTTAAATCCACTAGAAAAATTCATGTTGTAATCACGTTTTTCAACCTAAATACTATCCTCATTTTCATGAGTTGCTTTCATTTTGATATCTCCTTTAGGGGGTCTCTCATCTAGAACATGAGAGATCAAGGAAGACAAAGAACTATGCAATTCCTTCATGAATCTTTTCATATTTTAATCCATCTTATTTGTCATGCCATCCATCTTCTTATTCATCTTATTTTCCATTTCAACCATATTTATTTTCATCTCATTAGTATTCCCATTTACCTTAAGTTCCATTTATTGAATTTGTCTTTGTGTGTTTAGCAACTCATCCCTTGTTGTTGCTTTGCACTCAAATCCTTAAGTTGTTCCTCTAATTTGGATACTTGGTCATTTATGTCCTCATTTATTCTTGAGTTATGGATGAGATTTTGGGAGGTATAATTGGTGTTGACTTCTTTTTTGGACCCATGTATAATACAAATAATAATAGTCCTATTTTTCCTCTTTATCATAAATTTTGAATCAACAAAAACATATGTTTCAATAACAAGTTATGCCAATTGTAAGTTATGTACCTTTCAAACCCTTAATTTGGAGTTTGTCTTGTTGGGTGACCTTCCTTCTGATGTATTTCTTCAATTTTGTCCCTTATGAGTTTGAATTTCATCCCGTAGTACTTTGATTTTTCTCCTTTCCAGGAGAGAAAACTTGTACATAATGCCACACACATAATATTTGATATTTGATTTTGAAATTTGTACCAGAAATACCGCAAATTGTCTTATTTCCAATTAAACTAGTCTCACTGAATTTGGATACTCTCTGAAGAATATATGATGGTTTTACCTAGAACACCTATTTGAGACTAGTTAATAGGACTAGCCAGCAACCCTATATTCCACATGGTTTATCTTATAATGTCTAACGACCCAGAAGATGGAATTTTTATCACAGATACCTTACTTTGTCCTCTAAATAACCTCCAAGTTTCTCTTTCTGAATCTTCCCATAAAAAAATTATAGTGAAAATTCTAAGATGACTTGTTTGGAGAAGAAAAACCCTAAGATCAATGCTCTGATACAAAATGTTAATACCCAATGCCTTAAAATGATAAAAGATCAATGAATTATAGTCCACTTTGAGGGGGAAACATCCTTTTACAATATATCCAATTCATAATATAATATGAGATGAGATAATATGATCCTAATACTATCCCTCCTTGCTATATATATAGAAGACAAAGGGTACAATTATAATAAAAGTGTGTTATGAATGGGTTCAGAGCCTACATACAAATATAACACAATAAATGCAATAATTCAATAAGGTGATTAATAAGGGGCTTTATACATAACATGAGAATTGTATGGGGATTTTTCTAGGACTCAACGTGCATACAAATCCATAAACTATCTTATGAAATGAACAAGATAAAAGCAATAAGCAATCGATTTGTTCACTTGTATCTAAAATTCATACATGAGATATAATGAAAGAATAATGAATATTTATTAATCCAATGGAATAATTACTTACAACTCCTAGGGGAGAAATCTTTGATATAGATAGGAGTGCTCTAAAGCCTCTCCTTGGGATGGGTTTGTGACCTTCTTTTGTGGCCCAACACCAAGCATGGTATAATAATGAAGGAAATTTCAATGGTAGTGGACACAAGAAAATGTGTTAGGCTTCGTTGGAAGAAGTCTATTAGCATAGTCTTACTCTAAAATATGGACAAATAGTGTGACATCAAGGGATTTATTTATAGGTGAATAGTGAAACACTCTTTTGTATATAGCCTCCATGTGAACTCATCCCATTTTTTAACGAAGTTATGGGATAATGATGGTTAAATACTACTAGATCAAATGGTTTTAATGAATGTGATGGTTTAATGAATTCCACACATACCCACTACAACATTTCAAAGGTATAGTGGAATTAATGAGTCGAAAAAATAATGGTTTTTATTTTAGAACAATAGAGCAGTTTTTAAAGCATTTACTATACACTACACATGCAAAAAAATGGAGGAATATTGTGTTGTGATTTGACCAAGCTCAATACAGTGTGACTTTGGTCACATGATGATGGTAGTGAGGATTATATATTCTATGGTGATGTTTCTGGATAAAATTACTCAAGGCTATACATATGAGAAAAATTAGTGATAACACCTCTTTGAGGTGGGAACCTCCTTTTACAATATATAAATGTACATGATAGGATGCAATTTCAAATGAGTCTCCTTATTGTATATATAGGAGATAAATAAGAATAGGAGAAAATAATAATACGACATGATTATAATTGATGTAATGATCATTAATGAGGTGTGGCACAAAGAGGCTTAACATATTGATTAGTCATTGTGTTTGATTGCTTCTTC
This sequence comes from Picea engelmannii, assembly GCA_009831015.1. Taxonomy (NCBI): domain Eukaryota; kingdom Viridiplantae; phylum Streptophyta; class Pinopsida; order Pinales; family Pinaceae; genus Picea; species Picea engelmannii. The sequence goes on from ML780938.1 coordinate 540,096, forward strand.
TACTAGTATTGCACCAACTATACTCACAAAAACCTTTTGTCGACACTTTCTCCCACAAAGGGAAAGAAGTTCCTCTTATGACTCAAACTAGAACTTGATATTGAGACTAAATAATAGGATACATAGGATAACTCACGCAGGTGTTGCACATCTATGATGTGAGAGCTTGAAGGAAATGGAATTTTTTTTAATAAATTGCATTGCATTAAGAATAAAAAGGCGATGGAAAGGGGCTTTAAAGGAGCACCATATTATAATTAAGGAATCCCCAAACATTGCCTTGCCAATTCCAACCCAAACAATAGTTAACCAAGTCACAACATCGACATATCACAATTACATATGAACAAACATTGTAAACACATCAGGGTGAAGCAAAAATAAATAGGGTGATTCACCAATCTAAGGATTGATAATGTGTTTAACAAAATCAATACTAACATAGTCTTAAAATAGAAGAAACAATGGCACATCCACACACATTATACACAAGATTAACCTTGAAAACCCTTCATTAGGAAAAAACAACCTAACTTAACCATTCACAATATAATATTAGATTTTCTATAGCATCAATTAAGCCTAATTTAATAAGTAAGATTATATTACAACACTAATCCCTTAACAATGATTAGATTAGAATGGATGTAAAACCATATGCTAAAACCACGTAAAAAAAACTCATAAACATACTTGTAATAGCCTATCAAAAAGAAGAAGAAGAAAAATAATTTATCTAAGCTTGCAACACTTTGCTTAACAAAAATGTGTCATTGTGTATAGTCTATACCTACAAAGAATACAACACATCTAACAATCCAAAGAAGCATAGTCAAAGCACCATGGTGAAGTAAAAAAACAGGATATTCATCAATCTTGAGACTTTAGCGTTAAACTTCAAAGAAAGAAGAATATTCAACCCCTAATATTCCAAAGTTGCCCCTCCAAAATGCCCCTCTGGCATATCTTGTAGGGTAAAATTAGAGACTAAATACAAATCACCAACAATAGGAGCAATGTTCCAAGCCAATTCCTAGTCCAAAGAAATGACCTACCTGAAAATCAGATGAATGTACCCCTTCCTTGCGATTCTTACTTAAAAGATGAGTTGTAATTGTCCAAGAAAAATCCAAGAGATTATTAGTTGTAAATAAAATCTCCCAAGAAAAAAAAAATAGACTTTGAAAAAGAAATAAGACACACTACATAAACCATCCATGCCATTCCAAGATCCATAGGGAAATTGGAAAAAAGTCTCCAAGAAGAAGAGCAAGCCATGGTAAGGCATTGACCTACATGAGTCACACTACTACTATAACTTATTTTTAAAATTAACTCTATATGCATCATACTATGTATTGAATGTATAAAAAGTTTACACATGTAATACTAGGAATGAAAAAATTTCTAAATTTAAAAAGGAAAAAGAAAATAGCTAAACATCCCATACTCGTTAATAATGGAGAAATTTTCTCAAAGAAATACAACGATTCCTTTATATTTCTCAAAATGTACTTCTACAAGTAACGCTGCTGCAGATTTTCTCTCAATTCATAACTCTTTTTTTTTCTTTAAAATGAAAGATCGTGAAGGCCTTCTTAGTCGTGCTTGTGCGTAACAAAGCTACGTGGATCCTGGATTGGATCTATCACGAGCAGCAATGAAGCTTACTTTTTTTTTTTTTTAAGGATGATCATGACGACATTCTTAATCATGATTTTGCGTAACAAAGAGGCGTGGATCGTGAAAGGATCTATCACAAGTAGAAATGAAACTTCCTTTTTTAAAGGTATGATCAAACTTTTTTTTTTTTTTTATAAGTATGATCTTTGGGTTGAGGGCAATCCTTTTTTGGATTGCAGATTTCATCCATCCAACAGGTATTTCATCCATCCAACAGGTATGTGGAAAAGTTAATAATAATTAACTTTGCTTCATGTTCATTAGATGAAGGGAATTCAATAGTTGACTTTGCTCCATGTCAGTTGGAGGGAAAAAATCTACACTCAAGAATGAAGTTATGATCCTAGGGTATTTTGAGGGCAATCATTATCTAGATTACATATTTTATCCGTTCAACAAGCATGGAAAAAAGTCAACAAAAGTCAATAATGAACTTTGCTCCATGTCAATTGGATGAATGAAAGTCAATAATTGATTTTGATCCATATCAATTGGATGAATGGAAGTCAATAATTGACTTTCATCCATATCATTGGAATGAAAGTCAATGATTGACTTTGCTCCGTGGCTATTGTATAGACTAAATATTCACTCAATAAGTTTGGGTCATTCTGAGCCGTGCTTCTACGTAAAAAGAGTCATGGATCATGTAAGGATCTATGGAGCATTGAATTTTGGTAGTGACAACTAATGGTGGGACTATAAAATTTGTTGCCAAAATATTTCCGGTTATGCATGACTACGGAGTAGCTGCAAAAGAACAAATTCTGCATCCCTTGTCCAAAAATCTCTCATTTCAAAATTTTATGGACTAGAAAGTGGGAATATAATCACCAACACAATTCCGAACATATGTCTCCACATGGCTCTTTATCTCTACCAACTTGGGATGATATTTATAGTTAATGTCCTTTGTTGTGTTTTATCCATGTTCTCCACCCTACACTATCCACTCTGCTTTGTTTTATTCTTGTTTTCCACCCTTTATTCTTGTTTTCCATCCTACACTACACGGCGAGCCATATCCATCCGTTGAGCCATATCCATCCTAAGTAATGGTGGTAAAGATGATAAAGTAAGTAATGGTGGCAAAGATAATGTATAAGTTTTTGGATCTGAATCAATTTTAGATCTAGTAACATATATATCATTCATCATAATATTCAATGATGTGTAGTAATATTCAATGATGTGTAGTAGGATAAATATTAATCATTAATATTGTACAATTCTAGACAAAAGAAAAAATGTTACATTCCATTTTTAATATGGAAGTTGTAGTTTAAACATTCTAAGTATTGGTTATTTTATGGTGATATTGTCATCTTAATTTTGATTGAAGATTAGAGTGGCTAGGTTTGTATATTTCTAATGTTCCAAGGATTTTTCAGCACAACGAATCCATTTATGCAATTTAAATAACAAAGAATTGTGATTTCCCCCAGATTTTTATCATCGGATTCTGATAAAAAATGTCAAAACGTAAAACGTCATTCATCATAATATTCGATGATGTGTATTAAGATAGATATTAATCTTATTGGTTGGAATAAACAACAACAGTTTGAGAGACATAAGTTTTGCAAAATTGTTCATGCCAAGGCCTAGCCACATTTTGAGTATAAAAAGATGAGTGTTTGTAAGAAACAAAATTGCTCCTCCACCACAACATGCATTATTTTCTTGTGAGTCTCCATAAATAAAGGCCTAGGACATGTTTGAATCAAATCACAATTGTGCAATTACACCATGGTTTCCCTTTTAGATTAATTTTGTCCTACAATTAGAGCTTATCACCTTAGATGGTTTCCCTTGGATACCTCTAAGATCAATTTCCTTTCCCTCTGAGGAAATTATCATGAAAAGATTTTGAAAATTGAGAGTCATTATTCCTAATGATTGTAACCATTGGACCCCTAATACAACATTAGCACCACCCATTTGGATGACAATGATGGGACTATCCAAAAAAATACTCCCCCATATTAAGCTTAATACTATGGCACTTCCCACAAAAATTTATGGTACCTCCATTTGCAATCATTACTTGAAACATCGATGCTAGAAATACAAAGAAATTGATTTCTTTTGCTAATTTGTAATTGATGAAGTTATGAGTACTTGTAGAATCAATAGACATTGTTGCCTTTTTATTTTTGGTGTATCCTTGTATCTTGATGGTTTACAGAGTACTAATGTTGGTCAATGCATGACAAGATATGGTTGGAGTAGTCTCTTCTAGATATGGGTCTTCTGGTGTTTCCAATTCTTGATCTTCTTCATCTTAACAGTCTATGTAGAATTATTTCTTCTCACCGCATTTATTCCCCTTATTGGACTTGTTGTCACAATTGATACATAGTCCCTTTTCTCTTATTTCATCCATTTTTTGAGGTGTCATCCTTTTTGGTTGAGGTATGGTTGTCTTATGAACCCAAACAATGATCTCTACTTCATGTGTATGCTCCAATGGTAAGATTATGTGTAGCCTTATTCTTGGCTTGAATATGATGATAAAATTTCATAGCTTCCATAATATTTGTAGTATGTCTTAAGAAAAGATCATGTTTAATGTTTTATCCACCCATGTAAGCTTCCAACAAATTTTCAGCACTTATGTTATCCACCCTTGTGGCCAACACATGAAATGACTTATAATATTCAATATCACCTAAGTTCCTTATTCTTGTCAATTGATTGAAGTAGTCATGTTTCCAAACTTTCCCATATTGTTCTTTTAAGTCTATCGTAAATAAATCCCAAGTATAACGATAAAAAGTGGGATTCCTTTTAACTACCCATTGATACCATTTAGATGGTTTTATCTAAAAGTTCAAAGTTATTATGTGAATCCTTTTCTTATCATCCATAATATTATGTAGTTCAAAATATTTGTTGGATCATGTTGTCATTGATGTCAATGGTTTGATTGATTGATGTCATTTATTGATGTTAAGTGATTGATTGTTTGATTGATGCCAAAGGATGATTGAAAGATGTCAAAGGTTAAAGGTTTGATCTTAGTATATGATGAAGATGGATCAATGAGTTGTCATTGATACATGATGCATAGTTGATGTATATGATGTAGTGGTGGATTGATGCAAAGATGAATCATTATAGTCTTATCATGGTTGATAAGGTGCACAAATGGATGAACTCCAAAGTGGTCCCCTTATGGTGAAAGCCCTCATGGGAAAACGCTTTGCGGATTGAGTTATCCTATAAGAATGGTTGGAGGACCCATGATTGTGTTGAAATAATGTAACTGCAAAGTATAATCTTATTATTATTCGATATAATTATTCATTGGATCAATCCCCATTATGGATTGATCATATTGGCTATTATAAAAGGACCAAATCCCCTTTTGCGAATTGGTCATAATGTAATTGTAATAGGCAAAAGAAGAAGTCGGCCCCGTAATATATTTAAGAGGCCCCAGAATATAATAAAGTTGGTTATAAAAACACAGTTTGAGAAGTCGGCCTTGCCATTGAAGAGACACTTGACACATGCCAGATTTGTATAAATAAGGAGGCTAGTGCCTCACTTAGACACACACCTCCCTTGCTCATTGAGAGACAAGTTTCGGAATTGCAATTGGAGAAGAGAGAGAGAGAGTGGCACATCTTTGGGAGAGGATATTCTGTATTAGCTTGAGTTATCTCTTGGCATTGTATTGGCTATATATAATAAGGAAGTTTTGATGGGTTTTCTTCCCCTAGAGGGTTTCCCAGGAGAAATGTTGTGTCTCTTGTGATTGTGTATTTCTCAGTGATCTTGTGTTATTCTATTTTTATCTATTGAAATGCAAAGAACTATAATAATGTCTTAAACATTAACATGGTATCAGATCCAAGCTGAAGGAAGCATCTTTCACACGAGTGAAAAACGTCACTATTGTTGTACATGCAAATTAGGGATTTTTGATGGTGAAAATTTTCAGCCCTAAAACCATCTAGAAAAGTGCACCCTCCCCCAAGGATTACTTTGGCACTCTCAGTGCATCTTTTTAGTGGCTAGAGCTCCTGGAAATTGAAACCCTAGTTTCACAAAGTACCGGAAGTACCAAAAAACTAGTGTACCAGAAGTACCATAAGTACTAGAGTACCAGAGGTACCAGAAAACCAAAAGCACCATCCAGAAATCCACAGATCAAGTTTGGAGGAGAAAAAGTTGGATTTTCCCAGATCCAAACACAGTAGGCTACTTGCCTCAGCCAAGTGCACCTCCTGGTAAGTTCAGAATTTGATTTTGAGCACTTTCATTTTTCGATCATTTTCCTAGTTCCAGGTAAACGATGTCTGCAAGCACTAAGCTTGTTGACAAGATGGAAGGTGTGAAAAACTTCCATGCCTGGAAGTATAGGATTGGACTCGTTCTTGAAGAGAATGACCTAGCAAAATTCATCAAAGGAGAAATTCTGGAACCCGACGATGCTGTAGAAAAAGCCAAGCATCAAAAGGACACAATCAGGGCCAAAAGAATCATTGCAGATTCAATCAAAGACCACCTGATTCCTTATGTGTCATCTAAGAAGACTCTGAAAGAAATTTTTGATGCCTTGACGAGACTATATGAAGGAAAGAACATAAACCAGAAGATGAATCTAAGAACTCAACTGAAGAATACAAGGATGCAGAAAGGAGAAACAATTCAGGAATACTTCTCCAGAATATCATAATTCAAAGAACATTTAGAAGCGATTGGAGATACCATAAACGAAGATGAACTCATAATGACAGCCCTAAATAGTCTCACAAGACCTTGGGATGAATTCATCCAAATGATACGTGCCAGAATGAGGAAACTGAAGTTTGATATTCTATGGGAAGAATGCATCCAAGAAGAAACAAGAGTAGCTAACTGTGAAGCGCTACTGACAAGAGATGATGATCAAGCCCTAGCCACTCACACCAAAAGAGGAAGGAAGAAACCCTACTTCCAAAAGGAGACTCATAAAGAGTCTCAACTGCCAAACAAATTCAATAATAAAGAATCTCATCCAAGGAGATTTCAGAAGAAAGGACAGCGAAGGGAAAGAGATTACTCATCTATACAATTCTATCATTGTGACAAGATGGGACACATTGCAAAATTATGTCCAACCAGACAAGAAGAATACAATAGAAAATATAAGAGGCACCATGCCCATGTAGTCGAAGATGAAGAGAAACCCGCAAAGATAATAAGAGAGTAGATCAAAGACGATGTCTTAATCTCGACCCTCTCAGGATCTGTAACACCTGGAGAGGAAACTTGGCTCATTGATAGTGGTGCATCCAAGCACATGATGGGACAAAGAGACATTCTCTCTTGTATCTCAGAAAATAAGTTTTCTCAGAAAGTGACACTTGGAGATGATTACCAATATCCCATCAAGGGAGTGGGAGAATCAAACCACAAACTGAATTCAAGGAATTCACTAAAAATAAAGGACTTACTATATGTACCAGGTTTGAATAAGAACCTACTCTCCATTACATATTTAGAAAAGAAAGGCTTCATATTTTCCTTTATATATGGAGAAGTTCTTATGTGGGCTAAAGGAGAAACCATAAATGAAGCAATCATCATTGGAAGTGAAGAAAATGGCTTGTATAAACTAAAGGGTCACTCAGAGGATGCCATGACCCACGCCATTGAAAACTCATGTGAACTTTGGCATAGAATATTAGCTCACATAAAATACAAGGCTCTACCATACATATGCAAAGCGGTCACAGGTTTACCAGAACTCAAGGTTGACCATGAAGGCGTATGCAATGGATGTGCACAAGGGTAGAACATCAAGTACCCTTTTTCTAAGAGAGACAACAAAGAAGAAGGAGTCTTAGAGCTCATTCATTTAGATGTATGTGTCATCTAGGTGGATATCAGTGGCCACCCACCTTTTCCAACCGGCTCAAAACAACTTTCTGACAATTTTGGCAATTTACTATTTTTAGTAGGTTTTAACTTCCGGGGCCATTTTGAGGGCCTAAATGAAGGTTTTTTTAGATAAAGGTTCTCAATAATAGCCGAATGCATGATTGATCCCCCAAAATGAATCTCCTTGATGATACCTTCCCAACGAGCTATCATACACCTAAAACAAAGATCGTATGCAAAAGTTACGACCATGAGAAGTTGATGTACTAACTTACCTAAACAGGGCCCACATGACTTTTGGCGCTTCATCTCCTAGGGTTAGGTTTTTGGATGTCTAGGAATTTTGGTATTCCCGTTTATTGTAAAAAAGGCCTTCAGAACCTCAATGTAATCATATTCTTGCGAATGCGAGTAGCTGTCACATCTCTTCTCAGAGATAAGCTGCCACCATTCTAGCGAGTCTTTCACTTTGTATTTTTACAGTCTCTGTACATTTCTTTGATTAATAGAAATCATGTATTACTGTATATCTGTGTTTATGGATGCATCTATGATACATTTCTGTTATATTATTGAATATCTACAATATCTCTGTGCATTTCTTTATTATATCTCTGCTCTCATTTCATGCCGAAAATAATCTGGATCAGTGGTATCAGAGAAGGCTGCTCTTGATCATTTTTTTCAGTGCATGTCCCCGACGAGGTTCGAGTATAGCAAGTTGGGTCTCGAGATTGTCTCTCTTGAATACAATTTCTCTCGCACACCCAAGAAACCCTCAATGGCAGAAGAAAAGAAAAATGACAGAGCAGACGATCCTATTAATCTGTTGCTTGAGCAAGCTCTCACGTGACAGAGGGACGAAATGATGGAGAATTTTTCCCACATCCTTCAACGCCTGCCGATAGCATCAGGCGCATCTTCATCAAGCAGCCACTTTGGAGGCACCTCACCTTTCAAGGTACAAGTTAAGTTTGATATTCCTGCATTTGAAGCACAGATAGATGCAGAAGCCCTAGAAAAATGGTTAACTCTGCTAGAAGGTTATTTCTCTGTTCACAATTTTTCTGACAAAGAAAAGATCACCTTCGTACTCCTTAAAGCTCTCTATCATGTCAAACATTGGTGGGAAACTTACTGGGAGAAAATTTCCACAGAGGATTCTAGAATATATGGGGTCGATCCCACATGGGATTTTTTTGTGGATGCAGTAAAGGAACAGTATTACCCCGTTGGCAACTATGAGGACCAGTACATGAGATGGACCACACTGCGGCAAGAGAGGGGCCAAGCAGTTTCGGAGTTCACCAATACCTTCCATACCTTGTGCACCAAGCTGGGTATCAAAGACTCCGAGCGACATTTGGTTCTAAAATACCGTGGGGCTTTACACAAATACATCCAGAATGAAATGGATTTTCTGGACATCTCATCACTCAGTGCTACTTATCGATATGTTGTTAAAATCGAGAAGAAATTTAAGCACCAGAAAAAACGGGAGTTCAGATCTGCAAATCCTCAACAACCAAAGTATGACAAAGACAGCCCTAACAAACAGTTTCCCGAAAACTAGTCCAAGACACAGGAAAAGAAGTGTCACGGGAAGACAAAGAAGGACACTGGAAAATGGTGTGAGTTCCACAAAAGTCCTTGGTACAACACCAATGAATTTCGCTCAAAATAGTCATTAGTGGCCGAGATCAAAGACAAAGAGCCAAACCCTGATTCAAAAAATGATTCTGAAAATAATGGTAAAGGACAGATCATTGATGCAGATCCCACTGCTATTGTCGCTACTGTAACAATTCAACCAGAAGAACCAACAGATCCTGAAGAGGGGGAGCGCCTTTTTCATTCACAAATCTGGGTGAAGGGGACCCCGCTGCATTTTATTGTTGATAGCAGAAGCCAAAAGAACCTCATCTCAGCAGAGGTCGTCAAACAGTTGGGATTGTCGACAACACCACACCCGCAGCCATACAACATTGGGTGGCTTCGCCAAGGACGAGATCTTTGTGTCAGCCAACAGTTTCGATTATCATACGGCATCTAACCCTTCAAGGATTAGGTATTATGTGATGTTTCCCCACTAGATGTATTTGATGTTCTCTTGGGCCAATCATATATGTGGGGACGCCATGTTGTTTATGAGTCTCGACCTCGTAGTGTCAATGTTACTTTGGGGGGTCATCTCTACAGAATACCAAAGGTAGTTTCGACTACTGTTCCACCTAAAAAGTGTCACAAGGTAGTATCTCATACTACAAAATTCAACTTCTTTACAATCTGTTCAAAAGAAAAACAAAATGACACTGCAACCACTACAGCCTTGCCCTAAGCACCTTCTATCCAACAGAAGCAGGTCGATAAGGTTGCAGAAAAAATATTCCTTCTGCACACCGTCCTCTCATGTATCTTGACTTTTTAAATAGCCTCAACCTCAACATGTTCGTGATAGACTTCCACAAACTGAGCAGTGCGACATCTCCAACAAGACAAGCAGCTCACCAAGATGCAGATTCAACAAACACTTTTCCTTCTCCCCCGGGAACTCAACGCAATGGATACCATTGCTTCCTAAGGAGGGAGTATTGATCTAGGTGGATATCGGTGTCCACCCACCTTTTCCAATCGACTCAAAACAACTTTATGACAATTTTGGCAATTTACTATTTTTAGTAGGTTTTAACTTCCGGGGCCATTTTGAGGGCCTAAAAGAAGGTTTTTAGAGATAGATCTTCTCAATGATATCCAAAGACATTATTGAGACCCTAAAATTAATCTCCTCGATGATACCTTTCCAATGAGCTATCATACGCCTAAAACAAAGATCGTATGCAAAAGTTATGACCCTGGGAAGTTGATGTACTAACTTACCCAAACGGGGCCCACATGAATTTTGGCACTTCATCTCCTAGGGTTAGGTTTTTGGATGTCTAGGAATTTTGGCATTCTAGTTTATTGTAAAAAAGGCCTTCAGAGCCTCATTTTAATCATCTTCTTGTGAATGTGAGTAGTCGTCACATCTCTTCTCAGAGATAAGCTGCCACCATTCTAGCGAGTCTTTCACTCTGTATTTTTATAGTCGCTGTACATTTATTTGATTAATAGAAATTGTGTATTACTGTATATATGTGTTTATGGTTGCATCTATGATACATTTCTGTTATATTATTGAATATTTTCAATATCTCTGTGCATTTCTTTATTATATCTCCGCTCTCATTTCGTGCTCGAAAATAATCCGGATCAATGTGGCCCAATGCCATCGTCCTCCATTAGTGGGTATGTATATTATGTATCATTTATTGATGATTATTCTCGTAAGACTTGGCTATATTTTTTGAAATCTAAAGATGAAGCGTTCAATAAGTTCAAGGAATTCAAAGCCTTGATAGAGAATCTTTCTGAAAGAAAGATTAAGATACTAAGGTCAGGTAATGGAGGAGAATATACCTCAAAAGAGTTTGTGAACTTCTACAAACATGTTGGGATCAAGAGGTAACTCACTACTCCCTATAATCCCCAACAAAACGGTGTAGCTGAACGAAAGAACATAACGATAATGGAAGTTGTGAAGACTATGATACATGATCAAGATCTTCCTATGTGATTATGGGCAGAAGTAGCAATGGCAGCTATATATGTGCAGAACCGATTGTCCCATAATGCACTTGGGCTCAACACCTCGGAAGAGATGTTCACCGGAAAGAAGGTAGAGGTAAGCCATCTCAAAATATTTGGTTGCCCAATATTTACTCATATACCGAAAGAGAAAAGAAACAAGCTGGAACCTTCAGGAAATAAGGGAATATTTGTGGGATACTGTGAGGTCTCCAAGGCCTTCAAAATCTATACACCAGGTCACCATCACATTGAGATCAACAGGGATGTGACCTTTGATGAAGATGCAGTGCTCAAGAAGTCAAGAAGATGCCATCTTGAAAAATTATATGAAGAGGAACCTGTAATCCCCAGAACTGTAGTGAGGGAGGTTCCCAGAGCCGCAGAACCAGTGAGGGAAGTCATAACTTCCCCTGATGAAGAAATTCTAGAAGACCATGATATATTAGAAGCTCAAGAACCTCCTCAGATGACGATCCTCCATAAAATAAATCCAGCTTGGGCTAGAGAGATTATTCAATATGGAGAGAAGTATGGTGTTCCCGAAGGAACTACGAGAGAGGTGAAAAGACCAAAGCCATTCTCCAATTATACGACTTTGATGTGTGATCTTCTAGAGGAGGAGCCTACCTGCTTTGAAGAATCCATTCAGAGGAAAGAATGGGCATATTCCATGATAGAGGAATACCAATCCATAATAAAGAACGAAGTATGGGAAATAGTTCCCAGACCGAAGAGTAAAGATGTGGTATCCTCCAAATGGCTCTTCAAAATAAAACATGCTGCTAATGGAAGTATTGCGAATTATAAAGTAATATTTGTAGATCATGGATTTTATCAAAAAGAAGGCATTGACTATGAAGAGACATTCACTCATGTATCCAGATACACTTCGATCAGAGCCATCATAGCCCTTGCAGCTAATATGAAGTGGAAGTTGCACCAGATGGACATAAAGACAGCTTTCCTAAATGGTTTCATCGAAGAGGAGGTGTATATAGATCAACCTCAAGGATTTGAAGTTGAAGACAGGAAGTCTCATGTCTGCAGGTTGAACAAAGAATTATACGGATTGAAGAAAGCTCCTAGAGCTTAGTATGGTCGAATAGACATATTTCTGACGAGATTGGGATTTACCAAGAGTAAAGCATATTCTAACCTCTACTTCAAGGTTATGAACGATGACCCAGTAATATTACTGCTATATGTGTATGACTTATTCTTAACCGGAGAATAAAAGCTCATCACTTAATGTAAGAAGAGACTTTCCTCAGAATTTGAAATGAAAGACCTTGGCCTAATGCATTATTTCTTAGGTCTTGAGGTATGGCAGAGTCCAGAGAGGATCTTCCTTAATCAAGAGAAGTATGCAGTCGAAATCCTGAAGAGATTCGACATGTTGGAATGCAAGTCCATGAATACACCCATGGAAGCGAAGTTGAAGCTGATGGTCGACACTTCATCAGAATTGATTGATGCCACATTGTACAGATAGATTATTGGATCGTTGATGCACCTGACGAACACCAAATGAGACATTTTTTTTTTCGTGAACACCTTGAGTCAGTTTCTGGTAGAACCCAGATATGTTCACCTAGTGGCTGCAAAAACTGTGATGAGGTACCTTAAGGGTACAATAGATTGTGGTCTCAGCTACGATGGAGATAATGATTTCACATTTAGTGGATATACTGATGCAGATTAGGCAGGAAGTGTTTCTGATAGGAAAAGAACTTCAGGATGTTGTTTCAGTTTGGGATCAACCATGATCTCATGGTAGAGTAGAAAGAAATCCAACATTTCTCTCAGCACAGCGGAAGCAGAATACATTGCTGCATATTCTGCCAGTTGCAAAGCTATATGGCTTCGAAAGTTGTTGACCGGTCTATTTGACCTAGAGATGGAAGAAACCACAATCTTATGTGACAACCAGAGTTGCATAAAGATGATAGAGAATCATGTATTCCATGACAGGTCGAAGCACATAGAGATTCATTATCATTACATCTGTGACATGGTGCAGAGAGGAGCCTTATAGCTCCAGTACGTTACCACAGATGAACAGGTTGTTGATGTGTTGATCAAGCCTCTATCTTGTGTAAAGTTTGAGCATTTTCAAGATAAGCTTGGTATAGTTCGAAAGGACCTTCCTTGAAAGGGGGAGTAGTTGCTATGATGAGACATCTCTTGCTTCTAGCTTCAGTGCTGTGATGTAAAGCAAGAAGATGTGATGAGACTAGTACTGTGCTTCCGGCTTGACAACTGTGACGTAAATCCAGTCTAGTATCTTGCTTCCAACCTGATGGTTGTGATGTAAAGAAAGAAGATGTGATGAGATTAGTAATGTGCTTCCAGCTTGACAGCTGTGACGTAAATCTAGTCTAGTATCTTTCTTCCAACCTGATGGTTGTGACATAAAGCTAGACGATGAGATGAGACTAGCACTGAGCTTCCGGCTTGATAGCTATGATATAAAGCCAGTTTAGTATCTTGCTTCTAGCTTGATTGTTGTGATGTAAAGCAAGACGATTTTCTTGCTTCCAGCTTGACTGCTATGATGTAAAGAAAGACTATGAGATGAGACTAAAACTGTGCTTCCGGCTTGACAGATGTGACGTAAAGCCAGTCTAGTATCCTGCTTCCAGCTTGATTGTTGTGACGTAAATCAGGTCTAGTATCTTGCTTCTAGCTTGATTTCTTTGACGTAAAGCAAGACGAGTACTGAGCTTCCAGCTTGACAACTATGATGTAAAGACAATCCTATATTATGATGAGATAGCCTTGTGTTGTGATGATGATGTATTAGTTTTATACTAATACAAATTGACGCAGATGATGATTGCATTCCTTTGAGAATGATGACGTTGTTGATGAAGAAAACTTCTGATGATTTATAGATACGCCAATGAGTGTTCCAAGATGATATTGATGATTCTGTCTTCTCACCCACTTGATGCTTTTGATGATGTTGTCCTCTCTCTCTCATCTGATGTTGTTGAAGAATACCCTTCTTGTTAAGGGGGAGTGTTGAAATAATGTAGCTGCAAAGTGTATTCTTATTATTATTTGATATATTATTCATTGGATCAATCCCCATTGTGGATTGATCATGTTGGCTATTGTAAAAGGACCAAATCCCCTTTTGTGGATTGGTCATAATGTAATTTTAATAGGCAAAAGAAGAAGTAATCCCCAAAATATATTTAAGAGGCCCTAGAATATAGTAAAGGTGGTTATAACCACCCAGTTTGAGAAGTCATCCCTGCCAGTGAAGAGACACTTCACACGTGCTAGATTTGTATAAATAAGGAGGCTAGCACCTCACTTAGACACACACCTCACTTTCTCATTGAGAGACAAGTTTTAGAATTGCAATTGCAAAAGAGAGAGAGAGAGTGGCGCATCTTTGGGAGAGGATCTTTTGTATTAGCTTGAGTTATCTCTAGACATTGTATTGACTATCTATAATAAGAAAGTTTTGTTGGGTTTTCTTCCCCTAGAGGGTTTCCCAGGATAAATGCTGTGTCTCTTGTGATTGTGTATTTATCAGTGATCTTGTGTTATGCTATTGTTATCTATTGAAATGCAATGAACTGTAATAATGGCTTAAACATTAACAACTTGTATATGGAATAATGAGATGAAGATCAATGTATTTATTTGTGAAACTATTCTAGTTGGATAGTGCTTGTCATGCCATTTCTAGTAGTATGTGGAACATCACATAACTCCTCACGGTTTGAGAGTTATGGCCTTACGAAGTTGGAGGACCCCCACATGAAGGCTTGAAGCCCCAAAAGGTCAAAGAAGTCAAAGTACCTGAAAAGAAGAAATCATTATTTAAATGATAAAGTAAAGTGACCAAGTCAAGGTGGATTATTTAAATAATAAAGAGAAGTGACAAAATCAAGAAATGATAACGTAAGGTGACAAAATCAAGAAGGAATATTTAAATGATAAAGTATCGGAGAACTTTCTATTTATGGAAAGTGGTTAACCCTAAAATAAGAATAATAGGTTAAGTGACCTAGAAATGGGTTAAGTGACCTAGAGGATGAAAGTATAAATAAGATAGCAATGGTCTCTTGTAAAATATACTTTTTCTGGATCAATGGAGAGCTTCTTGTGAGATTATATTTTGGAGAGTTGATGGAGAGCTTCTTGTGAGAGCATCTTTGGTGTGGAACTCTTGAGCATGATTGAAGATCTATTATGAGAAAGAGAGCATGAGGGGGATGTCATGGACACATCAAAGTTTCGACAATATCGAAGATCTTGATGGAAAAAGTCTCGAAGCTTTAGAAACCCTAGTTTTTGAGGTGTAAACGAGTTGTAATGGGACATGACGCATACATATGCGAGCTGTATGAGGACAGAGAACATACAGTGGATAAAATCATAGAGATTTGTGTTTGAGCTGATGACTAGATGTTGAAGACTGAACTAGGTTCCATATATTCATTCTATGGGCTCAGATTTGTAAGTGAGACACTGGTATGGTTACATTATTGTCTTGATGGATAGTATTGCTTGTTGTGTTGTGAATTCTTAGGGCATTCTTGGTATGGATGTTGTGATGTGGTCTATGTTGGTTGATGGAATGAGTAGTACTCTTGTGATTCAATGGTGACATGATTGCTATGGTATACTAGTTGTTTATACATGATTCAGATAGCATTCATATTGATTGGTTGTGGAGCATGAATAGACTATTCGAGAGCTTAGATGAGTTGTGACTGGCTGGTGGTCAGTTTGGATAGTGAGAGATAGAATATAATGATAAATTGGTTGCAGAGGATCTGAGTTGATCTTGAAGAGAAAACCCTAAGAGCTTAGAAGTGATACTTAGTTTGTTGTATACACTGGCCACATACATACACGGGCTGTAGTGAGCCAGGGCACGTACACACATGGGCTGCACTACTGACAGGTCACGTACCTGTTGCAGATTGATATCTATTGAGAATTGTTGCCTCATCTTAGTTTGTGTTGAGGATGTAAGCTGAGTCTTGCATTATAGAGCTGGTGCTCTTGTAGAGTTGTACTCTACTCAGTTGTTGCTGAAAAACCCCAAGGATTGTAGTCTGTAATTAAAAGAAAATTGTACATACATTTTGTGTTCTTTGTATTCCTTATGGTGAATATTTGTTGATGATATATTGTTGATATATGTTGTTGATATGTGTTCACATATAACTAGTTATAAATGACAACAATGAGTAATGAGTAAATGTTGAACGCTAACTAATGAGTTTTGTGTAAGAGGGGAGTTTTGGGAAAAAGAGCCCCACACTCATTCACCCCCCCTCCAAGTGTGGTAGGTGTGTCCAACAATTGGTTTCAGAGTAGGCCTTCACTACAAGCCTTAACAAGCTTGAAGGAGATCCATAGACACACAAATGGATGATGAAGTTCCAATCCTTGATGAGGAAAACTATTCTACTTGGAGAATAGAGATGAGATTACATTTGAATACAATGGGAACAACTATTTGGAAGGTATCCATTGGTGGATCAGTTCCATTGAAGAACAAGTCAAAGTTTGCAGCTCAAAGGGAAGGAAAGAAGAATGATGCATTGGCTCTTAAGATCATTCGTAGTGGACTCTCAAGCCCTATCAAAGAAAGCATGGAACAATTCACTTCTGCCAAGGATCTATGGCTAAAATTAGAGGAGACATATCAAAGAAATAAGGAGAAGGAAGCTATTGAAGACCACTCCGTCAAGATTATCAAAGGTAAATAATCTCCAAAAACTCTTGAATGCATTATCTCTAAATGTGATCTTGAAAACTTTTCAAATGTAGACAAAGAATCAAGTGATGATGTTAGCACAAATGAACATCTTGAAGACATTTCAAATGAAGGCAAAGAATCATGTGATAATGTTGGCAAAAAGGGAGATATTGAAGATACTTCAAATAAAGGTAAAGAATCCTCAAATACCATTGATTGCAATGATTCAAAATGTGATGATGTTGAATTTTTCTCAAGTGAAAGAAGAAGATCTAGAAATAGTTTGTGTAAAGTTTGATGGTAGTTATCCCATGGAAAAAAAAAAAAAAATCTATTAAAACTTCAAAAGGAAGTTGAAGAGGGTTTATATAGATATAACAATGATCATTATTATATATACTATAACTATCTTTTGGATAACACTAAGAAGTTTCTTAGGAAGAGTCAAAGGCACATCTTGAATTTAAAATAAATGCTCAAAGAACTAGAAGAAAGTAGTAAGACTCAATTAGAAGAAAAGGAAGAAAAGATCACAAGACTGAAGAATGAAAAAGAAGATATGAAGGCAGATGATGAGATTAGCAAAAGTTTTGAAACTATTTTCCATATCAAGACCCAAATTGAAGAAGCCAAAAGGGTAGAGGAACTATTGAAGGATCAAATAAATGAAAAGGAAGAGTCATGTCATAAGTTAGAAGCTGAAGTTGTTGACCTTAGAAAGAAGGTAGAGAAGTTAAACAAATTCTTGAATAGCTAAAGAATCTTGGATGAGATCTTGGAAAGTCAAATATCACCATGTGATAAACCAAGACTTGGATACAAAGAAGAAGATAAACATGTTGAATCAAGCACCTCAAAGAAGCATGAGGTAAGTCCATCAAAGAAGGAAGACAATGTTGCAAAGAAACAATCTACACAAGGCAAGGAAAATCTCAAAAGAACAAAGCAAGGAAGACATCAAGAAGCTATCTTTGGGACACCAAAGCAAAGATATTAAAGTATTTTTCAAGGGAATTGTTATTCATGTAATGGATATGGTCACAAAGCTTTTGAATGTAGATCTTATGAAAGGATATATAATGGAATATTTTATAACACCATAAGGTGTTGGAGATGTGATCAAGTAGGACACATTGATGTTCACAGTAACACCATGAGATGCTACAGTTGTAGTGGATTTGGCCAAAAATCCCAGGAGTGTTGGAACAAAAGAAGAAATTTCATGATGAAGACTTCACATAGCATGGATGGAAGAAGGAATGAAGTAAGGAAGGGAGACATATTTTAAAATATGGATGCTCAGAGCTTAAGTTCTTAGGAGCAGGGACATCTACAGAAGTGGGTGAAGAAGACAAAGAAGCCAAAACATAATGAAAGACTGAAGGGAAGTTCAAAAGTGTCATCTACTGAGGCATACATGAGTGACAGTGGTATCAGTTGTGTACATATGCAGGCTGACCTTGTATAGGTCACGTACATACGAGAGTTGTCTCTGCCACAGGCCGCGTATATGTGGTGAAGCCTAAGAAAAATGGCTATGCATAGGGATTGGAGTTTGATGTGATGGTATAACTCTGTGATGTAGGGTCTGACATGGTTTATTGCAAGTTTTGACATTGTTTGTTGCAGGTTTTCATGATTGTATATTGGATTATGTAAGGTGATGATGTAAAATAAAATCTTGGGTGCATGTCACTAACCCTTGAGTATGGATTGATGCATTTTCTGTTGAAGAACAATGTTGGTTATGACAGTGAAGTTATGGCACCTTGGTTATGTGATATATCTTGATGATGTATTGGGAAGCTTACTTGTTGGAAAATTTGATGAATGCATGTGGAATATGGATGGGCTACACATTAGGACACGTGGTTGGTGAGTTCATGAGATGATCATGTTGTACATCATTGATGATCTATAGTTGATGCATGATTGGTACGTTTTTAGTACACTGGTAGAGGCACCTACTAGTAGGTTGATTGGCACATGTTTTATGGAGGATTTGACATACATGTATGGGATTCATCATTTTGTGGTGTTGGTGCATGATGGTGTACATATTTTGGTACACTCATATATGGCATATGCTTGAGGATACTACACCATTGGTATTACTTGATTAGCACAACAATTGTTATTTGTTTATGATACTTGGTTCATGATGGAGACATATCATGAGTGATATGACACATTGTTTGGCATGTTGGCAGATGCACATGGTTGGAATATGGGTAGATGCACATGGTTGGCATATTGATAGAGGCATATGATTGATACACTCCATGAATGATATCTTTTGGCACATTGTATGATGTTGATGTACATGGTTGATGTACATAGGTGTTGTGCATGATGAGCACACATTTTGGCACATGATGTACGTGGTTGATATTTTACTCATGATTCTTTATTTTATTGTTGACATATCTTTTTCTTCATGATGCTTGGTATGGCATGAGTTTGATGCATGAACAGGTCCAAGGATCATTATATGGTAGGTGTGTCCAACTAACATCATTGATGATCTATAGTTACTACATGATATGTCTCCATTATGGTACTTGTTTCATGATGGAGACATATCATAAGTGATATGATACATTCTTTGGAATGTTGGTATATGCACATGGTTGGCATATTGGTGGATGCACATGGTTGGCATATTGGTAGATGCACATGTTGGCATGTTGATAAAGGCATATGATTGATACATTCCATGGATGATATATTTTTTCACATTGCATGATGTTGATGTACATGGTTGATGTACATAGGTGTTGTGCATGATGAGAACACATTTTGTACAGGATGTACTTGGTTGATATTTTTCTCATGATTCTTTATTTCATTGTTGACATATCGTTTGCTTCATGATGCTTGGTATGGCATGATTTTGATGCATGAATAGGTCCAAGGATAGTTATAAGGTAGGACATTGTTCATCTTGCAGATAATATAGGGGAGACATACCCATAGGGGGATTCATTCTTCTTCCCATGATTCTAGGAGGATATATTTATCAGATGCATACCTAGAAAAGAGCCCTATATTTGAAGAAAGAGCACAGAAGCATAATTCCAGGGGGAGTGATGATCACAGGGGGAGTATGTTCGATGTATCTTCAACATTACATCATAGTGATATCCCTTGTTCAAAAGGGGAGAGATTATTCAGAGGAATATCAATGGCACTTAGACAGCGGGAGCAGCCCCAAGAGGAGAATGACCCTTTTCCATTGATTTCAAAGGGGGAGAGTTGATCACATTGATTTGATTGATGTTTATTGATGGGGAGAGATAGTCACATTGAATATTGATGTAGAGCATGACTTATCTACATGTTGACATCAATAATTGGTAATTGGTGTTGACATCAATGTTGGTATTGCCATCAATGCCAAAGGCAAAGATTGTTGGATCATGTTGTCATTGATGCCAATGGTTTGATTGACTGATGTCAAGTGATTGATTGTTTGAAGGATGATTGAATGATGTCAAAGGTCAAAGGTTTGATCTTAGTATATGATGAAGATGGATCAATGCGTTGTCATTGATACAGGATGCATAGTTGATGTATATGATGTAGTGGTGGATTGATGCAAAGATGAATCATTATAGTCTTATCATGGTTGATAAGTTTCACAAATGAATGAACTCCAAAGTGGTCCCCTTATGGTTAAATCCCTCACGAGAAGATTCTTTGTGGATTAAGTTATCATAGAAGAATGGTTGGAGGACCCATGCTTGTATATGGAATAATGAGATGAAGATCAATGTATTTGTTGGTGAAACTATTCTAGTTGTATAGTGCTTATCATGCCATTTCTGGTAGTATGTGAAATGTCACATAACTCCTCACGATTTGAGAGTTATGGCCTTACGAAGTTGGAGTACCCCCATATGAAGGCTTGAAGCCCCAAAAGATCTAAGAAGTCAAAGTACTTGAAAAGAATAAATCATTATTTAAATGTTAAAGTAAAGTGACAAAGTCAAGGTGGATTATTTAAATAATAAAGAGAAGTGACAAAATCAAGAAATGATAAAGTAAGGTGACAAAATCAAGAAGGAATATTCAAATGATAAAGTATTGGAGAACTTTCTATTTATGGAAAGTGGTTAAGCCTAAAATAAGGAAAATAGGTTAAGTGAACTAGAGATGGGTTAAGTGACCTTGAAATGGGTTAAGTGACCTAGAGGATGAAAGTATAAATAAGATAGCAATGGTCTCTTGCAAAGTATCCTTTTTGTGGATCAATGGAGAGTTTCTTGTGAGATTATCGTTTGGAGAGTTGATGAAGAGCTTCTTGTGAGAACATATTTGGTGTGGATCTCTTGAGCATGATTGAAGATCTATTCTGAGAAAGAGAGCGTGAGGAGGATCTCATGGATGCATCAAAGTTTCAGCAATATCAGAGATCTTGAAGGAAAAATTCTCGGAGCTTCAAAAACCCTAGTTTCATAGGTGTACGCGGGTTGTAATGGGCCAGGTTGCGTACATACGCGAGATGTATGAGGACGGGGTGCATACAGGGATAAAAACATGGAGATTTGTGTTTGAGATAATGATTGGCTATTGAAGACTGAAGCAGGTTCTAGATCTACATTCTATGGGCTCAGATCTATCACTGAGACACTGGTATGGTTACATTATTGTCTTCATGGATAGTATTGCTTGTTGTGTTGTGAATTCTTAGGGCATTCGGTGTATGGTTGTTGTGATGTGGTCTATGTTGGTTGATGGAATGAGAAGTACTCTTCTGATTCAGTGGTGACATGACTGCTATGGTATACTAGTTGTTTATACATGATTGAGATAGCATTCATATTGATTGGTTGTGGAGCATGAGTAGACTATTGGAGAGCTTGGATGAGTTGTGACTGGATGGTGATCAAGTTGGACAGTGAGAGACAAAAGAGAATGATAAATTGGTTGCAGAGGATGTGATTTGATCTTGAAGAGAAAACCCCAAGAGCTCAGAAGTGATACGTAGGTTGTTGTATACATTGGTCGCATACATACATGGGCTATAGTGAGCCAGGGCACGTACACACGTGGGTTGCACTACTGACAGGTCGCGTACTAGTTGCAGATTGATATTTTTTGAAGATTGTTGCCTCATCTTAGTTGGTGCTGAGGATGTAAGTTGATCCTTACATTATAGAGCTGGTGCTCTTGTAGAGTTGTACTCTATTCAATTGTTGCTAAAAACCCCCAAGGATTGTAGTTTGTAATAAAAAGAAAATTGTACATACATCTTGTGTTATTTGTGTTCCTAGTGGTGATGACTTGTTGATGATATATTTCTTGTATATGTTGTTGATATGTGTTCATATCTAACTGGTTATAAATGACAACAATGAGTAATGAGTAAATGTTGAATGCTAACTAATGAGTTTTGTGTAAGAGGGGAGTTTTGGGAAAAAGAGCCCCACACTCATTCACCCCCCCTCTAAGTGTGGTAGGTGTGTCCAACAATATTTCTCTCTTTGTTTCACCCAGGTAAATACCTATGTACCATCAAATTTCTTTAATTCAATTTTGGGAAATTTTAATTTAGCACCCCCACCATAATTAACTCCACTATTAGAGTTAAATCCACTTGAAAATTGCTTATTATCATAAGGTTTTTCAACATGAATACTACCTTTATTTTCATGAGTCCCTTCAGTCAACTTATCAATTTTAGGTAACTTCCCAATTACGGCTTCCATAATCGTTTGTTCCATTTTTTCCATATTTCTTTTGATCTTCTTTATTTTCATCCATCATATTTTTCATGTAATTCTTATTTTCATCCATCTTCTTTTATATTTTATCTTCCAATTCTTTTTTAAGGTATTCCTAATAATTTGTTGAATCCACTGGTTTCAACATACTAACACTCACTTCATCAAATTGGTTTTTTAATTTGGTTACCCTATTTTCAAAGTCTTCATTTTCTTCGAAAATCATGTTTGAGATTTTATGGGGAGTACCGCTATTATTTCTTATAGAACCCTTTTCCATGTGAAAAAAATAATAATTATTCTCTTTTTTTCTTTTTATCACAAATTTTGAATCACCAAAAGTAGATCTTCCAAAAAACAATTATGCCAATTGTAAGTTATGTACCTTTCAAACCCTTAATTTGGAGTATGATTGGAT
>ML780938.1:563254-580857 GCA_009831015.1 Picea engelmannii
TGATGAAGATGGATCAATGAGTTGTCATTGATACATGATGCATAGTTGATGTATATGATGCAGTGGTGGATTGATGCAAAGATGAATCATTATAGTCTTATCATGGTTGATAAGGTGCACAAATGGATGAACTCCAAAGTGGTTCCCTTATGGTGAAAGCCCTCATGGGAAAACACTTTGCGGATTGAGTTATCCTATAAGAATGGTTGGAGGACCCATGATTGTGTTGAAATAATGTAACTGCAAAGTATATTCTTATTATTATTTGATATATTATTCATTGGATCAATCCCCATTATGGATTGATCATATTGGATATTATAAAAGGACCAAATCTCCTTTTGCGAATTGGTCATAATGTAATTGTAATAGGCAAAAGAAGAAGTCGGCCCCGTAATATATTTAAGAGGCCCCAGAATATAATAAAGTTGGTTATAAAAACACAGTTTGAGAAGTCGGCCTTTCCAGTGAAGAGACACTTGACACATGCCAGATTTGTATAAATAAGGAGGCTAGTGCCTCACTTAGACACACACCTCCCTTGCTCATTGAGAGACAAGTTTCAGAATTGCAATTGGAGAAGAGAGAGAGAGAGTGGCACATCTTTGGGAGAGGATATTCTGTATTAGCTTGAGTTATCTCTTGGCATTGTATTGGCTATATATAATAAGGAAGTTTTGATGGGTTTTCTTCCCCTAGAGGGTTTCCCAGGAGAAATGTTGTGTCTCTTGTGATTGTGTATTTCTCAATGATCTTGTGTTATTCTATTTTTATCTATTGAAATGCAAATAACTATAATAATGGATTAAACATTAACATGGTTTCAGAGCCAAGCTGAAGGAAGCATCTTTCACACGAGTGAAAAACGTCACTATTGTCGTACATGCAAATTAGGGCTTTTTGATGGTGAAAATTTTCATCCCTAAAACCATCTAGAAAAGTGCACCCTCCCCCAAGGATTACTTTGGCACTCTCAGTGCATCTTTTTAGTGGCTAGAGCTCCTAGAAAGTGAAACCCTAGTTTCAAAAAGTACCGGAAGTACCAAAAAACCAGTGTACCGGAAGTACCAAAAGTACTAGAGTACCAGAGGTACCAGAAAACCAAAAGCACCATCCAGAAATCCGCAGATCAAGTTTGGAGGAGAAAAAGTTGGATTTTCCCAGATCCAAACACAGCAGGCTACTTGCCTCAGCCAAGTGCACCTCCTGGTAAGTTCAGAATTTGATTTTGAGCACTTTCATTTTTCGATCATTTTCCTAGTTCCAGGTAAACGATGTCTGCAAGAATTAAGCTTGTTGACAAGATGGAAGGTGTGAAAAACTTCCATGCCTAGAAGTATAGGATTGGACTCGTTCTTGAAGAGAATGACCTAGAAAAATTCATCAAAGGAGAAATTCCAAAACCCGACGATGCTGTAGAAAAAGCCAAGCATCAAAAGGACACAATCGGGGCCAAAAGAATCATTGCAGATTCAATCAAAGACCACCTGATTCCTTATGTGTCATCTAAGAAGACTCTGAAAGAAATGTTTGATTCCTTGACAAGACTATATGAAGGAAAGAACATAAACCGGAAGATGAATCTAAGAACTCAACTGAAGAATACAAGGATGTAGAAAGGAGAAACAATTCAGGAATACTTCTCCATAATATCATAATTCAAAGAACATTTAGAAGCGATTGGAGATACCATAAACGAAGATGAACTCATAATGACAGCCCTAAATAGTCTCACAAGACCTTGGGATGAATTCATCCAAATGATATGTGCTAGAATGAAGAAACTGAAGTTTGATATTCTATGGGAAGAATGCATCCAAGAAGAAACAAGAGTAGCTAACTGTGAAGCGCTACTGACAAGAGATGATGATCAATCCCTAGCCACTCACACCAAAAGAGGAAGGAAGAAACCCTACTTCCAAAAGGAGACTCATAAAGAGTCTCAACTGCCAAACAAATTCAATAATAAAGAATCTCATCCAAGGAGATTTAAGAAGAAAGGACAGCGAAGGGAAAGAGATTACTCATCTATACAATTCTATCATTGTGATAAGATGGGATACATTGCAAAATTATGTCCAACCAGACAAGAAGAATACAATAGAAAATATAAGAGGCACCATGCCCATGTAGTCGAAGATGAAGAGAAACCCGCAAAGATAATAAGAGAGTAGATCAAAGACAATGTCTTAATCTCGACCCTCTCAGGATCTGTAACACCTGGAGAGGAAACTTGGCTCATTGATAGTGGTGCATCCAAGCACATGATGGGACAAAGAGACATTCTCTCTTGTATCTCAGAAAATAAGTTTTCTCAGAAAGTGACACTTGGAGATGATTACCAATATCCCATCAAGGGAGTGGGAGAATCAAACCACAAACTGAATTCAAGGAATTCACTAAAAATAAAGGACTTACTATATGTACTAGGTTTGACTAAGAACCTACTCTCCATTTCAGATTTAGAAAAGAAAGGCTTCATATTTTCCTTTATATATGGAGAAGTTCTTATGTGGGCTAAAGGAGAAACCTTAAATGAAGCAATCATCATTGGAAGTGAAGAAAATGGCGTGTATAAACTAAAGGGTCACTCAGAGGCTGCCATGACCCACGCCATTGAAAAATCATGTGAAATTTGGCATAGAATATTAGATCACATAAAATACAAGGCTCTACCATACATATGCAAAGCGGTCACAGGTTTACCAGAACTCAAGGTTGACCATGAAGGCGTATGCAATGGATGTGCAAGAACATCAAGAACCCTTTTTCGAAGAGAGACAACAAAGAAGAAGGAGTCCTAGAGCTCATTCATTTAGATGTATGTGTCATCCAGGTGGATATCGGTGGCCACCCACCTTTTCCAACCGGCTCAAAACAACTTTCTGGCAATTTTGGCAATTTACTATTTTTAGTAGGTTTTAACTTCCGGGGCCATTTTGAGGGCCTAAATGAAGTTTTTTTGAGATCAAGGTTCTCCATAATAGTCGAAGGCATGATTGAGCCCCCAAAATGAATCTTCTCGATGATACCTTCCCAACGAGCTATCATACACCTAAAACGAATATCGTATGCAAAAGTTACGACCCTGAGAAGTTGATGTACTAACTTACCTAAACAGGGCCCACATGACTTTTGGCGCTTCATCTCCTAGGGTTAGGTTTTTGTATGTCTAGGAATTTTGGCATTCCTTCTTATTGTAAAAAAGGCCTTCAAAGCCTCAATGTAATCATATTCTTGCGAATGCGAGTAGCCATCACATCTCTTCTCAGAGATAAGTTGCCACCATTCTAGCGAGTCTTTCAATCTGTATTTTTACAGTCTCTGTACATTTCTTTGATTAATAGAAATCATGTATTACTGTATATCTGTGTTTATGGTTGCATCTATGATACATTTCTGTTATATTATTGAATATCTGCAATATCTCTGTGCATTTCTTTATTATATCTCTGCTCTCATTTCGTGCCGAAAATAATCTGGATCAGTGGTATCAGAGCAGGCTGCTCTTGATCATTTTTTTCAGTGCATGTCCCCGACGAGGTTCGAGTATAGAAATTTGGGTCTCGAGCTTGTCTCTCTTGAATAAAATTTCTCTCACACACCCAAGAAACCCTCAATGGCAGAAGAAAAGAAAAACGACGGAGCAGACGATCCTATTAATCTGTTGCTTGAGCAAGCTCTCACGTGACAGAGGGACGAAATGATGGAGAATTTTTCCCACATCCTTCAACGCCTGCCAATAGCATCAGGCGCATATTCATCAAGAAACCACTTTGGAGGCACCTCACCTTTCAAGGTACAAGTTAAGTTTGATATTCCTGTATTTGAAGGACAGATAGATGCAGAAGCCCTAGAAAAATGGTTAACTCTGCTAGAAGGTTATTTCTCTGTTCACAATTTTTCTGACAAAGAAAAGATCACCTTCGTACTCCTTAAAGCTCTCTGTCATGTCAAACATTGGTGGGAAACTTACTGGGAGCAAATTTCCACAGAGGAGTCTAGAATATATGGGGTCGATCCCACATGGGATTTTTTTGTGGATGCAGTAAAGGAACAGTATTACCCTGTTGGCAACTATGAGGACCAATACATGAGATGGATCACACTGTGGCAAGAGAGGGGCCAAGCAGTTCCGGAGTTCACCAATACCTTCCATACCTTGTGCACCAAGCTGGGTATCAAAGACTCCGAGCGACATTTGGTTCTAAAATACTGTGGGGCTTTACACAAATACATCCAGACTGAAATGGATTTTATGGACATCTCATCACTCAGTGCTGCTTATCGATATGTTGTTAAAATCAAGAAGAAATTTAAGCACCAGAACAAACGGGAGTTCGGGTCTGCAAATCCTCAACAACCAAAGTATGACAAAGACGGCCCTAACAAATAGTTTCCCGAAAACCAGTCGAAGACAAAGGAAAAGAAGGGTCACAGGAAGACAAAGAAGGACACTGGAAAATGGTGCGAGTTCCACAAAATTCCTTGGTAAAACACCAATGAATGTCGCTAAAAATAGTCATTAGTGGCTGAGATCAAAGACAAAGAGCCGAACCCTGATTCAGAAAATGATTCTGAAAATAATGGTAAAGGACAGATCATTGACGTAGATCCCACTGCTATTGTCGCTACTGCAACAATTCAACCAGAAGAACCAACAGATCCTGAAGAGGGGGAGCACCTTTTTCATTCACAAATGTGGGTGAAGGGGACCCCGTTTCATTTTATTGTTGATAGCAGAAGCTAAAAGAACCTCATCTTAGCAGAGCTCGTCAAACAGTTGGGATTGTCGAAAACACCACACCCGTAGCCATACAACATTGGGTGGCTTCGCCAAGGACGAGATCTCCGTGTCAGCCAACAGTGTCGATTATCATACGGCATCTAACCCTTCAAGGATTAGGTATTATGTGATGTTGCCCCACTGGATGTCTGTGATGTGCTCTTGGGCCAATCATATATGTGGGGACACCATGTTGTTTATGAGTCTCGACCTCGTAGTGTCAGTGTTATTTTGGGGGGTCATCTCTACAGAATACCAGAGGTAGTTTCGACTACTGTTCCACCTAAAAAGTGTCACAAGGTAGTATCTCATACTACAAAATTCAACTTCTTCACAATCTGTTCAAAAGGAGAACAAAATGACACTGCAACCACTACAGCCTTGCCCTAAGCACCTTCTATCCAACAGAAGCAGGTCGATAAGGTTGCAGCAAAAATATTCCTTATGCACACCATCCTCTCATGTATATTGACTTTTTAAATAGCCTCAACCTCAACATGTTCATGATAGACTTCCACAAACTGAGCAGTGCGACATCTCCAGCAAGACAAGCAGCTCACCAAGATGCAGATTCAACAAACACTTTTCCTTCTCCTCCGGGAACTCAACGCAATGGAGACCATTGCTTCCTAAGGAGGGAGGATTGATCTAGGTGGATATCGGTGGCCACCCACCTTTTCCAATCGGCTCAAAACAACTTTCTGACAATTTTTGGAAATTTACTATTTTTAGTAGGTTTTAACTTCCGGGGCCATTTTGAGGGCCTAAAAGAAGGTTTTTAGAGATAGATCTTCTCAATGATATCCAAATACATTATTGATACCCTAAAATTAATCTCCTCGATGATACCTTTCCAATGAGCTATCATATGCCTAAAACAGAGATCGTATGCAAAAGTTATGACCCCGAGAAGTTGATGTACTAACTTACCCAAACGGGGCCCACATGAATTTTGGCGCTTCATCTCCTAGGGTTAGGTTTTTGGATGTCTAGGAATTTTGGCATTCCAGTTTATTGTAAAAAAGGCCTTCAGATCCTCATTTTAATCATCTTCTTGTGAATGTGAGTAGCCGTCACGTCTCTTCTCATAGATAAGCTGGCACCATTCTAGCGAGTCTTTCACTCTGTATTTTTATAGTCTCTGTACATTTCTTTGATTAATAGAAATTGTGTATTACTGTATATATGTGTTTATGGTTGCATCTATGATACATTTCTGTTATATTATTGAATATTTGCAATATCTCTGTGCATTTCTTTATTATGTCTCTGCTCTCATTTCGTGCCCGAAAATAATCCAGATCAATGTGGCCCAATGCCATCGTCCTCCATTAGTGGGTATGTATATTATGTATCATTTATTGATGATTATTCTCGTAAGACTTGGCTATATTTTTTGAAATCTAAAGATGAAGTGTTCAATAAGTTCAAGGAATTCAAAGCCTTGATAGAGAATCTTTCTGAAAGAAAGATTAAGATACTAAGGTCAGGTAATGGAGGAGAATATACCTCAAAAGAGTTTGTGAACTTCTGCAAACATGTTGGGATCAAGAGGTAACTCACTACTCCCTATAATCCCCAACAAAACGGTGTAGATGAACGAAAGAACATAACGATAATGGAAGTTGTGAAGACTATGATACATGATCAAGATCTTCCTATGTGATTATGGGCAGAAGCAGCAATGGCAGCTATATATGTGCAGAACCGATTGTCCCATAATGCACTTGGGCTCAACACCTCAGAAGAGATGTTCACCGGAAAGAAGGCAGAGGTAATCCATCTCAAAATATTTGGTTGCCCAGTATTTACTCATATACCGAAAGAGAAAAGAAACAAGCTGGAACCTTCAGGAAATAAGGGAATATTTGTGGGATACTGTGAGGTCTCCAAGGCCTTCAAAATCTATACACCAGGTCACCATCACATTGAGATCAGCAGGGATGTGACCTTTGATGAATATGCAGTGCTCAATAAGTCAAGAAGATGCCATCTTGAAAAATTATATGAAGAGGAACCTGTAATCCCCAGAACTGTAGTGAGGGAGGTTCCCAGAGCCGCAGAACCAGTGAGGGAAGTCGTAACTTCCCCTGATGAAGAAATTCTAGAAGACCATGATATATTAGAAGTTCAAGAACCTCCTCAGATGATGATCCTCCATAAAATAAGTCCAGCTTGGGCTAGAGAGCTTATTCAATATGGAGATAAGTATGGTGTTCCCGAAGGAACTACGAGAGAGGTGAAAAGACCAAAGCCATTCTCCAATTATACGACTTTGATGTGTGATCTTCTAGAGGAGGAGCCTACCTTCTTTGAAGAAGCCATTCAGAGGAAAGAATGGGCATATGCCATGATAGAGGAATACCAATCCATAATAAAGAACGAAGTATGGGAAATAGTTCCTAGACCGAAGAGTAAAGATGTGGTATCCTCCAAATGGATCTTCAAAATAAAACATGCTGCTAATGGAAGTATTGCAAATTATAAAGTAATATTTGTAGATCATGGATTTTCTCAAAAAGAAGGCATTGACTATGAAGAGACATTCACTCATGTATCCAGATACACTTCGATCAGAGCCATCATAGCCCTTGCAGCTAATATGAAGTGGAAGTTGCACCAGATGGACATAAAGACAGATTTCCTAAATGGTGTCATCGAAGAGGAGGTGTTAATAGAGCAACCTCAAGGATTTGAAGTTGAAGACAGGAAGTCTCATGTCTGCAGGTTGAACAAAGAATTATACGGATTGAAGAAAGCTCCTAGATATTAGTATGGTCGAATAGACATCTTTCTGACGAGATTGGGATTTACCAAGAGTAAAGCAGATTCTAACCTCTACTTCAAGGTTATGAACGATGACCCAGTAATATTACTGCTATATGTGTATGACTTATTCTTAACCAGAGAATAAAATCTCATCACTGAATGTAAGAAGAGACTTTCCTTGGAATTTGAAATGAAAGACCTTGGCCTAATGCATTATTTCTTAGGTCTTGAGGTATGGCAGAGTCCAGAGAGGATCTTCCTTAATCAAGAGAAGTATGTAGTCGAAATCCTGAAGAGATTCGACATGTTGGAATGCAAGTCCATGAATACACCCATGGAAGCGAAGTTGAAGCTGATGGTCGACACTTCGTCAGAATTGATTGATGCCACATTGTACAAATAGATTATTGGATCGTTGATGCACATGACGAACACCAGATGAGACATTTTTTTTTTGTGAACACCTTGAGTCAGTTTCTGGTAGAACCCAGATATGTTCACCTAGTGGCTGCAAAACCTGTGATGAGGTACCTTAAGGGTACAATAGATTGTGGTCTCAACTATGATGGAGATCATGATTTCACATTGAGTGGATATACTAATGCAGATTAGGAAGAAAGTGTTTCTGATAGGAAAAGAACTTCAGGATGTTGTTTCATTTTGGGATCAACCATGATCTCATGGTAGAGTAGAAATAAATCCAACATTTCTGTCAGCACAGCGGAAGCAGAATACATTGCTGCATATTTTGCCAGCTGCAAAGCTATATGGCTTCGAAATTTGTTGACCGGTCTATTTGACCTAGAGATGGAAGAAACCACAATCTTATGTGACAACCAGAGTTGCATAAAGATGATAGAGAATCCTGTATTCCATGACAGGTCGAAGCACATAGAGATTCGTTATCATTACATCTGTGAGATGGTGCAGAGAGGAGCCTTATAGCTCCAGTACGTTACCAAAGATGAACAGGTTGTTGATGTGTTGATCAAGCCTCTATCTTGTGTAAAGTTTGAGCACTTTCAAGATAAGCTTGGTATAGTCCGAAAGGACCTTCCTTGAAAGGGGGAGTAGTTTCTATGATGAGACATCTCTTGCTTCCAGCTTCAGTGCTATGATGTAAAGCAAGAAGATGTGATGAGACTAGTATTGTGCTTCCGGCTTGACAACTGTGACGTAAAGCCAGTCTCGAATCTTGCTTCCAACCTGATGGTTGTGACGTAAATAAAGAAGATGTGATGAGACTAGTACTGTGCTTCTGGCTTGACAGTTGTGACGTAAATCCAGTCTAGTATCTTGCTTCCAACCTGATGGTTGTGACGTAAAGCTAGACGATGAGATGAGACTAGCACTGAGCTTCCGGCTTGATAGCTATGACATAAAGCCAGTTTAGTATCTTGCTTCTGGCTTGATTGTTGTGATGTAAAGCAGGACGATTTTCTTGCTTCCAGCTTGACTGCTATGATGTAAAGAAAGACTATGAGATGAGACTAGAACTGTGCTTCCGACTTGACAGATGTGACGTAAAGCCAGTCTAGTATCCTGCTTCCATCTTGATTGTTGTGACGTAAATCAGGTCTAGTATCTTGCTTCTAGCTTGATTTCTTTGACGTAAAGCAAGACGAGTATTGAGCTTCCAGCTTGACAACTATGACGTAAGGACAATCCTGTATTATGATGAGATAGCCTTGTGCTGTGATGATGATGTATTAGTTTTATACTAATACAAATTGACGCAGATGATGATTGCATTCCTTTGAGAATGACGACGTTGTTGATGAAGAAAACTTCCGATGATTTATAGATACGCCAGTGAGTGTTCCAAGATGATATTGATGATTCTGTCTTCTCACCCACTTGATGCTTTTGATGATGTTGTCCTCTCTCTCTCATCTGATGTTGTTGAAGAATACCCTTCTTGTTAAGGGGGAGTGTTGAAATAATGTAGCTGCAAAGTGTATTCTTATTATTATTTGATATATTATTCATTGGATCAATCCCCATTGTGGATTGATCATGTTGGCTATTGTAAAAGGACCAAATCCCCTTTTGTGGATTGGTCATAATGTAATTTTAATAGGCAAAAGAAGAAGTAATCCCCAAAATATATTTAAGAGGCCCTAGAATATAGTAAAGGTGGTTATAACCACCCAGTTTGAGAAGTCATCCCTGCCAGTGAAGAGACACTTCACACGTGCTAGATTTGTATAAATAAGGAGGCTAGCACCTCACTTAGACACACACCTCACTTTCTCATTGAGAGACAAGTTTTAGAATTGCAATTGCAAAAGAGAGAGAGAGAGTGGCGCATCTTTGGGAGAGGATCTTTTGTATTAGCTTGAGTTATCTCTAGACATTGTATTGACTATCTATAATAAGAAAGTTTTGTTGGGTTTTCTTCCCCTAGAGGGTTTCCCAGGATAAATGCTGTGTCTCTTGTGATTGTGTATTTATCAGTGATCTTGTGTTATGCTATTGTTATCTATTGAAATGCAATGAACTGTAATAATGGCTTAAACATTAACAACTTGTATATGGAATAATGAGATGAAGATCAATGTATTTATTTGTGAAACTATTCTAGTTGGATAGTGCTTGTCATGCCATTTCTAGTAGTATGTGGAACATCACATAACTCCTCACGGTTTGAGAGTTATGGCCTTACGAAGTTGGAGGACCCCCACATGAAGGCTTGAAGCCCCAAAAGGTCAAAGAAGTCAAAGTACCTGAAAAGAAGAAATCATTATTTAAATGATAAAGTAAAGTGACCAAGTCAAGGTGGATTATTTAAATAATAAAGAGAAGTGACAAAATCAAGAAATGATAACGTAAGGTGACAAAATCAAGAAGGAATATTTAAATGATAAAGTATCGGAGAACTTTCTATTTATGGAAAGTGGTTAACCCTAAAATAAGAATAATAGGTTAAGTGACCTAGAAATGGGTTAAGTGACCTAGAGGATGAAAGTATAAATAAGATAGCAATGGTCTCTTGTAAAATATACTTTTTCTGGATCAATGGAGAGCTTCTTGTGAGATTATATTTTGGAGAGTTGATGGAGAGCTTCTTGTGAGAGCATCTTTGGTGTGGAACTCTTGAGCATGATTGAAGATCTATTATGAGAAAGAGAGCATGAGGGGGATGTCATGGACACATCAAAGTTTCGACAATATCGAAGATCTTGATGGAAAAAGTCTCGAAGCTTTAGAAACCCTAGTTTTTGAGGTGTAAACGAGTTGTAATGGGACATGACGCATACATATGCGAGCTGTATGAGGACAGAGAACATACAGTGGATAAAATCATAGAGATTTGTGTTTGAGCTGATGACTAGATGTTGAAGACTGAACTAGGTTCCATATATTCATTCTATGGGCTCAGATTTGTAAGTGAGACACTGGTATGGTTACATTATTGTCTTGATGGATAGTATTGCTTGTTGTGTTGTGAATTCTTAGGGCATTCTTGGTATGGATGTTGTGATGTGGTCTATGTTGGTTGATGGAATGAGTAGTACTCTTGTGATTCAATGGTGACATGATTGCTATGGTATACTAGTTGTTTATACATGATTCAGATAGCATTCATATTGATTGGTTGTGGAGCATGAATAGACTATTCGAGAGCTTAGATGAGTTGTGACTGGCTGGTGGTCAGTTTGGATAGTGAGAGATAGAATATAATGATAAATTGGTTGCAGAGGATCTGAGTTGATCTTGAAGAGAAAACCCTAAGAGCTTAGAAGTGATACTTAGTTTGTTGTATACACTGGCCACATACATACACGGGCTGTAGTGAGCCAGGGCACGTACACACATGGGCTGCACTACTGACAGGTCACGTACCTGTTGCAGATTGATATCTATTGAGAATTGTTGCCTCATCTTAGTTTGTGTTGAGGATGTAAGCTGAGTCTTGCATTATAGAGCTGGTGCTCTTGTAGAGTTGTACTCTACTCAGTTGTTGCTGAAAAACCCCAAGGATTGTAGTCTGTAATTAAAAGAAAATTGTACATACATTTTGTGTTCTTTGTATTCCTTATGGTGAATATTTGTTGATGATATATTGTTGATATATGTTGTTGATATGTGTTCACATATAACTAGTTATAAATGACAACAATGAGTAATGAGTAAATGTTGAACGCTAACTAATGAGTTTTGTGTAAGAGGGGAGTTTTGGGAAAAAGAGCCCCACACTCATTCACCCCCCCTCCAAGTGTGGTAGGTGTGTCCAACAATTGGTTTCAGAGTAGGCCTTCACTACAAGCCTTAACAAGCTTGAAGGAGATCCATAGACACACAAATGGATGATGAAGTTCCAATCCTTGATGAGGAAAACTATTCTACTTGGAGAATAGAGATGAGATTACATTTGAATACAATGGGAACAACTATTTGGAAGGTAKCCATTGGTGGATCAGTTCCATTGAAGAACAAGTCAAAGTTTGCAGCTCAAAGGGAAKGAAAGAAGAATGATGCATTGGMTCTTAAGATCATTCKTAGTGGACTCTCAAGCCCTATCAAAGAAAGCATGGAACAATTCACTTCTGCCAAGGATCTATGGCTAAAATTAGAGGAGACATATCAAAKAAAKAAGGAGAAGGAAGCTATTGAAGACCACTCCRTCAAGATTATCAAAGGTAAATAATCTCCAAAAACTCTTGAATGMATTATCTCTAAATGTGATCTTGAAAACTTTTCAAATGTAGACAAAGAATCAAGTGATGATGTTAGCACAAATGAACATCTTGAAGACATTTCAAATGAAGGCAAAGAATCATGTGATAATGTTGGCAAAAAGGGAGATMTTGAAGATACTTYAAATAAAGGTAAAGAATCCTCAAATACCATTGATTGCAATGATTCAAAATGTGATGATGTTGAATTTTTCTCAAGTGAAAGAAGAAGATCTAGAAAYAGTTTGTGTAAAGTTTGATGGTAGTTATCCCATGGAAAGAAAARAARAAAATCTATTAAAACTTCAAAAGGAAGTTGAAGAGGGTTTATATAGATATAACARTGATCATTATTATATATACTATAACTATCTTTTGGATAACACTAAGAAGTTTCTTAGGAAGAKTCAAAGGCACATMTTGAATTTAAAATAAATKCTCAAAGAACTAGAAGAAAGTAGTAAGACTCAATTAGAAGAAAAGGAAGAAAAGATCACAAGACTRAAGAATGAAAAAGAAGATATGAAGGCAGATGATGAGATTAGCAAAAGTTTTGAAACTATTTTCCATATCAAGACCCAAATTGAAGAAGCCAAAAGGGTAGAGGAACTATTGAAGGATCAAATAAATGAAAAGGAAGAGTCATGTCATAAGTTAGAAGCTGAAGTTGTTGACCTTAGAAAGAAGGTAGAGAAGTTAAACAAATTCTTGAATAGCTAAAGAATCTTGGATGAGATCTTGGAAAGTCAAATATCACCATGTGATAAACCAAGACTTGGATACAAAGAAGAAGATAAACATGTTGAATCAAGCACCTCAAAGAAGCATGAGGTAAGTCCATCAAAGAAGGAAGACAATGTTGCAAAGAAACAATCTACACAAGGCAAGGAAAATCTCAAAAGAACAAAGCAAGGAAGACATCAAGAAGCTATCTTTGGGACACCAAAGCAAAGATATTAAAGTATTTTTCAAGGGAATTGTTATTCATGTAATGGATATGGTCACAAAGCTTTTGAATGTAGATCTTATGAAAGGATATATAATGGAATATTTTATAACACCATAAGGTGTTGGAGATGTGATCAAGTAGGACACATTGATGTTCACAGTAACACCATGAGATGCTACAGTTGTAGTGGATTTGGCCAAAAATCCCAGGAGTGTTGGAACAAAAGAAGAAATTTCATGATGAAGACTTCACATAGCATGGATGGAAGAAGGAATGAAGTAAGGAAGGGAGACATATTTTAAAATATGGATGCTCAGAGCTTAAGTTCTTAGGAGCAGGGACATCTACAGAAGTGGGTGAAGAAGACAAAGAAGCCAAAACATAATGAAAGACTGAAGGGAAGTTCAAAAGTGTCATCTACTGAGGCATACATGAGTGACAGTGGTATCAGTTGTGTACATATGCAGGCTGACCTTGTATAGGTCACGTACATACGAGAGTTGTCTCTGCCACAGGCCGCGTATATGTGGTGAAGCCTAAGAAAAATGGCTATGCATAGGGATTGGAGTTTGATGTGATGGTATAACTCTGTGATGTAGGGTCTGACATGGTTTATTGCAAGTTTTGACATTGTTTGTTGCAGGTTTTCATGATTGTATATTGGATTATGTAAGGTGATGATGTAAAATAAAATCTTGGGTGCATGTCACTAACCCTTGAGTATGGATTGATGCATTTTCTGTTGAAGAACAATGTTGGTTATGACAGTGAAGTTATGGCACCTTGGTTATGTGATATATCTTGATGATGTATTGGGAAGCTTACTTGTTGGAAAATTTGATGAATGCATGTGGAATATGGATGGGCTACACATTAGGACACGTGGTTGGTGAGTTCATGAGATGATCATGTTGTACATCATTGATGATCTATAGTTGATGCATGATTGGTACGTTTTTAGTACACTGGTAGAGGCACCTACTAGTAGGTTGATTGGCACATGTTTTATGGAGGATTTGACATACATGTATGGGATTCATCATTTTGTGGTGTTGGTGCATGATGGTGTACATATTTTGGTACACTCATATATGGCATATGCTTGAGGATACTACACCATTGGTATTACTTGATTAGCACAACAATTGTTATTTGTTTATGATACTTGGTTCATGATGGAGACATATCATGAGTGATATGACACATTGTTTGGCATGTTGGCAGATGCACATGGTTGGAATATGGGTAGATGCACATGGTTGGCATATTGATAGAGGCATATGATTGATACACTCCATGAATGATATCTTTTGGCACATTGTATGATGTTGATGTACATGGTTGATGTACATAGGTGTTGTGCATGATGAGCACACATTTTGGCACATGATGTACGTGGTTGATATTTTACTCATGATTCTTTATTTTATTGTTGACATATCTTTTTCTTCATGATGCTTGGTATGGCATGAGTTTGATGCATGAACAGGTCCAAGGATCATTATATGGTAGGTGTGTCCAACTAACATCATTGATGATCTATAGTTACTACATGATATGTCTCCATTATGGTACTTGTTTCATGATGGAGACATATCATAAGTGATATGATACATTCTTTGGAATGTTGGTATATGCACATGGTTGGCATATTGGTGGATGCACATGGTTGGCATATTGGTAGATGCACATGTTGGCATGTTGATAGAGGCATATGATTGATACATTCCATGGATGATATATTTTTTCACATTGCATGATGTTGATGTACATGGTTGATGTACATAGGTGTTGTGCATGATGAGAACACATTTTGTACAAGATGTACTTGGTTGATATTTTTCTCATGATTCTTTATTTCATTGTTGACATATCGTTTGTTTCATGATGCTTGGTATGGAATGATTTGGATGCATGAATAGGTCCAAGGATAGTTATATGGTAGGACATTGTTCATCTTGCAGATAAGATAGGGGAGACATACCCATAGGGGGAGTCATTCTTCTTCCCATGATTCTAGAAGGAGATATTTATCAGATGCATACCTAGAAAAGAGCCCTATATTTGAAGAAAGAGCACATAAGCATAATTCCAAGGGGAGTGATGATCACAGGGGGAGTATGTTCGATGTATATTCAACATTACATCATAGTGATATCCCTTGTTCAAAAGGGGAGAGATTATTCAGAGGAATATCAATGGCACTCAGACAGCGGGAGCAGCCCCAAGAGGAGAATGACCCTTTTCCGTTGATTTCAAAGGGGGAGAGTTGATCACATTGATTTGATTGATGTTTATTGATGGGGAGAGATAGTCACATTGAATATTGATGTAGAGCATGATTTATCTACATGTTGACGTCAATAATTGGTAATTGGTGTTGACATCAATGTTGGTATTGCCATCAATGCCAAAGGGAAAGATTGTTGGATCATGTTGTCATTGATGCCAATGGTTTGATTGACTGATGTCAAGTGATTGATTGTTTGAAGGATGATTGAATGATGTCAAAGTTCAAAGGTTTGATCTTAGTATATGATGAAGATGGATCAATGCGTTGTCATTGATACAGGATGCATAGTTGATGTATATGATGCAGTGGTG
Source organism: Picea engelmannii (assembly GCA_009831015.1). Taxonomy (NCBI): domain Eukaryota; kingdom Viridiplantae; phylum Streptophyta; class Pinopsida; order Pinales; family Pinaceae; genus Picea; species Picea engelmannii. Next base: position 579,042 of record ML780938.1, read on the forward strand.
GATTGATGCAAAGATGAATCATTATAGTCTTATCATGGTTGATAAGTTTCACAAATGAATGAACTCCAAAGTGGTCCCCTTATGGTTAAATCCCTCACGAGAAGATGCTTTGTGGATTAAGTTATCATAGAAGAATGGTTGGAGGACCCATGCTTGTATATGAAATAATGAGATGAAGATCAATGTATTTGTTGGTGAAACTATTCTAGTTGTATAGTGCTTGTCATGCCATTTCTGGTAGTATGTGAAATGTCACATAACTCCTCATGATTTGAGAGTTATGGCCTTACGAAGTTGGAGTACCCCCATATGAAGGCTTGAAGCCCCAAAAGATCTAAGAAGTCAAAGTACTTGAAAAGAATAAATCATTATTTAAATGTTAAAGTAAAGTGACAAAGTCAAGGTGGATTATTTAAATAATAAAGAGAAGTGACAAAATCAAGAAATGATAAAGTAAGGTGACAAAATCAAGAAGGAATATTCAAATGATAAAGTATTGGAGAACTTTCTATTTATGGAAAGTGGTTAAGCCTAAAATAAGGAAAATAGGTTAAGTGAACTAGAGATGGGTTAAGTGACCTAGAAATGGGTTAAGTGACCTAGAGGATGAAAGTATAAATAAGATAGCAATGGTCTCTTGCAAAGTATCCTTTATGTGGATCAATGGAGAGTTTCTTGTGAGATTATCATTTGGAGAGTTGATGAAGAGCTTCTTGTGAGAACATATTTGGTGTGGATCTCTTGAGCATGATTGAAGATCTATTCTTAGAAAGAGAGCGTGAGGAGGATCTCATGGATGCATCAAAGTTTCAGCAATATCAGAGATCTTGAAGGAAAAATTCTCGGAGCTTCAGAAACCCTAGTTTCAGAGGTGTACGCGGGTTGTAATGGGCCAGGTCGTGTACATACGCGAGATGTATGAGGACAGGGTGCATACAGGGATAAAAGCATGGAGATTTGTGTTTGAGCTAATGATTGGCTATTGAAGACTGAAGCAGGTTCTAGATCTACATTCTATGGGCTCAGATCTATCACTGAGACACTGGTATGGTTACATTATTGTCTTCATGGATAGTATTGCTTGTTGTGTTGTGAATTCTTAGGGAATTTGGTGTATGGCTGTTGTGATGTGGTCTATGTTGGTTGATGGAATGATCAGTACTCTTCTGATTCAGTAGTGACATGACTGTTATGGTATACTAGTTGTTTATACATGATTGAGATAGCATTCATATTGATTGGTTGTGGAGCATGAGTAGACTATTGGAGAGCTTGGATGAGTTGTGACTGGATGGTGGTCAAGTTGGACAGTGAGAGACAAAAGAGAATGATAAATTGGTTGCAGAGGATGTGATTTGATCTTGAAGAGAAAACCCCAAGAGCTCAGAAGTGATACGTAGGTTGTTGTATACATTGGTTGCATACATACATGGGCTATAGTGAGCCAGGGCACGTACACACGTGGGTTGCACTACTAACAGGTCACGTACTAGTTGCAGATTGATATTTATTGAAGATTGTTGCCTCATCTTAGTTGGTGCTGAGGATGTAAGTTGATCCTTGTTGGGACCACATATTGTACCTTTTTGCTCATACTTTTTGCCATTGTTATACCCTTCATCACCTGTATTTAGACTCATATTATCACTTCATCTGATCACCCCAAGGTATATAACGTCCTTTCTCATCACTATATGTTTAATTTGTTTTGCATAACACTTTACATTACTTTTGAACCTAACCATTGATTAGAAGTGCAGAAGTGTCCATATTTGCAGAATAGTATTTCAGACCGATGCTGAAACACAGAACTGCC
>ML780939.1:13794-32176 GCA_009831015.1 Picea engelmannii
TTTTCACTTTCGGGTGTCTTCTCTGTTACGAAATTTTTCAATACTTCCATGATCTTAGCTTCCATTGAATCCATCTTAGTATCCAACTTAGCTTCCATTGAATCCATCTTATTTTGTAGTTCATTTATGTCCCTACGCATTTCCTCACCTTCATCAAGAGTCCAATTAGGATTTTCTGGAGGCTTATTTGGTGTAGAAGGTCCCTTTTTTGGTGACATGTTGGCCAAGTATCACTTTTGAATCTTGATTTTGAGGCGGTTCTGCTAGACAATATTTATTCTATTCTATCTCCCAATTTTCGGCCCTTCTAGGTATGAAACTTTCTTTTAGGTAGTTTTCTAATATTTCTTCTCTGTAATGCCACAGGTCTGATCAAAATTGGATGTGCCAAGTGGAATTTATGGTAACTTCCTCACAACTTGCCGATTTTTTTCTTTTCCAAGAGATCTTACTTGTATAGCATGCATCGCACAAAATAATTGATATCAAATTCTAAAACTCGCACCCAAAATACTACAGAATGTCCACGATCCAATGAAACCAGTCCCACTCAATTTGCATACTCTTGCAAGAAGTTATGATTGTTTTACCTGGAACACCTTCTTGAGACTAGTCAATAGGACTAGTCAAATACCCTATCTTACACAAGGTGTATCTACAAATTTAAGATGACCCAGAAGCTGAAATGTTTACCACAGATACCTTACTAATTTTTGTAAATGGCCTCCAGAGTTCAGGGTCTGAAACATTACATAAAAATTTTTATAGCAAAAATTCTACAATGACTCATTTCAGGATGATTCCAGAACCCTATCTTGTATAGGCTGTATCTCAGAAAGTATAAGGCCTCAAGAGCTGAATTTTGAACCCAACATACATTGATCCGTCTACTAAATATCCTCCAATACTTCCCTTCTGAAACATTGTAGAAAAAAAACTTATAGCGAAAATTCCACGGTGTCTCAGATGTAGCAGTGAAACCCCAAGACCCTGAGCTCTGATACCATATGTTAGGAACCAAACATAAATATAGCATAGAAAAACCTCAAGAAAAGTATTCAATGCCTTGAAAAAGAGATAATTTCAGATAATAAGCCTCTTCGAGGGGGTAACCTCCTTTTACCCCACTTAAATGTTCAAGTACAAGATGATTCAAAATGAAAATGTCTCCTTGGTATATATAGGAAACTAGGAGGTATAATTACAACTAATGGCCTAAGGCCGACATAAATAAAATAACATTACTAATATAATATGCCCCAATTAAGGGGTAATGAGCTAATATTAGGGCTTAACAGCACCCATGTTCATTAATATAAAGCATTTTTAGTACTGACAAGTCTCTGTCTTATTTCTGAGTTTTTCTGCTAAGCATAGCACTATGTTATTTCACATTTGTAAATCATTTCATTAAGTGTGTGTATTCATAGCACGCAACAAATTGGGCAGTCTATGCACTGCGCAGTAGTCTTGATAACTCTGTCACGTATTTTGTTTGGTGCGCAGTATTTGAAACTGCGTTGCACAGAGTAGACTGGGTGGGGCATTGCATCGTCGATTCCCTTCAAATTGGTATCAAAGCAAGTTGATCAAGATAAAGTTGGTCAAGAGAAGAAACTCTGTTGAAAGTGAAAATGGCTTCTGCCTCAAATTTGCAACCTCCCACTTTTACAGGAAAGAACTATGAGATGTGGTCCTTGACCATGAAGGCTTTGTTCCGAGTTCAAGATGTATGTGAAATATTTGAGAATGAATATATGGAAACAGTAGATCAGGAAACATACAATGCCCTCACACAAGTTGAGAAAGATGTCTTGAAAGATCAAAGAAAGAAGGATGGAAAGGCGTTGTTTTACATGCATCAAGACATGCATGAGAGCATACTTCCAAGATTTTCATCAGCAAAGAAAGCCAAGGAAGCATGGGACACATTACAAACCTTTTATCAGGATATGGACAAATTAAATACTGCAAAACTACAGATTCTTAGAAGATATTTTGAAACTATCTCAATGAAAGACTCAGACACAGTAGATTCATTCTATACCCATGTCATTGGAATGATAAATCAGATTAAGTCTCATGGTGAAACCATCAAAGACATACAATTCGTTGAAAAGGTACTTAGGAGTCTTCTGCCTAAGTTTGACACCCTTGTTGTGACTCTAGAAGAGAGAAAAGACTTGAGTCGGTTTAGTTTAGATGAACTACAGTCTTCCCTCATCAATCATGAACACAGATTGAATAGGTCACATATGTCATTAGATAATGAATTTTTCACGCAGTCATCTATAAGTTGTGGAAGAAGTAGATGGAGTGCTAATTGTAGAGGCAAAGGAAGAAGTTCTGTCAGAGATGGATGTAGTAGCAATCCTGGAAATACTGGTGGAAGAGGTCAAAACCCAAGTACTAGTCAGCCAAGTTGTCAGAGAACAGACAAGTCAAAGATTCAGTGCCACTACTATAAAAAGTATGGACATTATGCATATGAGTGCAGGAAGAGACAATATAATCAGAACAAGCAAATTCAAGATCATCCACACAATGAAAATAACCAAACTCTCCCTATGTCTATGGCGCGCGTTGTAGCAATACCTAGCATTGCATAAATGTCCAATATAGTGTCACCAGTTGAATGCAATATTTCTCAAGCAATTCCATGTGGCATATGGTACTTAGATTTAGGTTGTGCTTAGTACTAATCTCATCTATTCAAAGTCGTTACTCCTTGTAAGATAGATTGAAACATATCATGTACTGCAGGCAGTGAATTCATGGTTGGTTTCTTTATCCAGAATGGGTTCTATGTGTTGTGAATGGCTTCATGTAGTGAACGATTAGGTGCACTGAACATGAGCCCTATTTAGAGAGAGAAAACCATGTAATTTATAGAGAACCAACCAACGATCACATGACAAGAAACATAGAACTATTTTCTAGTTTGGATGAGTCAATCCAAACCAAGGTTACACTTGGAACAAATATCCAAGTCACCATCTTATGCAAAGGAAGTATAAAAATTTTAACCAAACAAGGAAAACATAAATTTATGAGTGATGTATATTATGTTTCTGGTTTGAAGCATAATCTGATGAGCACAGGATAACTGTTACAAAAAGGATACAGAATCTACATGGAAGATAACCATTGTGTGATCATGGATAAATGCCCAAGCAATCTACTTATTGAAAAAATCCAGATGACAAGTAACATGATGTTCTCGTTGACATTGAAGCTAGCCAAGAAGAAGAATACAACACAAATTGTTGATAAAAGAAAAGTGTTTAGATAGACACTTCATTTACAGCAAAAAGTGTGCGCAGTTCCAATGAAGAAAATAGTGCGCGCGGTATCAAGAAAGGAGAAAATGGCGCAGAGATAAAGGAAACATTCCAATGTAAAATACAGGATGATTCGTAGTTATGAAATTTCAGATTTGAACATTTGAACTTTGGAGGTCTGAAGTTGCTACACACAAAGGATATGGTAAAAGGATTACCATTCATTGAAAAACCAAAAAGGATATGTGAAGACTGCATATTTGGCAAGAAACACAGAGAATCATTTTCAGTTGGAAAGTCTTAGAGAGCAAGAGCTCCACTGGAAATAGTACATTCAGACATTTGTAGACCAATGAAAACTCTGTCAATAGGAGGCAATACTTATTTTCTAACATTCATTGATGATTTCTCAAGAAGGACATGGATTTATTTCCTAAATCATAAATCTGATGCATTGGGTTGTTTTCAACAGTTTAAAACACTTGTGGAGAAACAAAGTGGTTATTACATCAAGTGTCTAAGAACATTTAGAGGAGGAGAATACATCTCAAGATATTTCTACAACTTTTGTAAAGTTCATGGAATCTACAAAAAAATTACCGCACAATACACACCCCAGTAGAATGGTTTCGCAGAAAGAAAGAACAGAACCATCATGGAAATGGAACGCAGTATGTTGACAGCCAAACATTTCTCAAATGAGTATTGGGTTGAGGCAGTAGAAACTACAGTATACATCTTGAACAGATGTTCGATGAAGAGTGTGAAGAATATAATTCCTCAAGAAGCCTGGAAAGGTTCAAAGCATAATGTGGTGCACTTAAAAGTTTTTGGTTGCGTCACACAAGCACATGTTCCAGATGAACCGAGAAGGAAGTTGGACAAAAAAGGACATAAATGTATTTTTGTTGGGTATTCTGAAGAAACAAAAGGATACAAGTTGTATGACCTTGTCGCAAGAAAAGTCATAATCAGCCGCGATGTTCAATTTGTGGAGAATGAAGCATGGAATGGAAGCATAACAAAGACAGTCAAAATTATTGATGCGATGGAGCATGATGACATAGAAGAAGAAGTGGTTCAAACACCATGCATAGGTCAGAGCATAGTCCCTTCTACATCCGACACTGCGACGCAAATCACCACGCAGAATACTCTAGTAAGAACAACAAGCGCGCAGTCTACACCTAGTGTGCAACAAACACCAGAAACAAGTCCAAGCAGTTCTACATCTCCAGATCCAACATTAACAAGTCTGTTACCAAGAAAAAAAATAAGTCTGCACGACATCTATAATGAAGACGCAACAAATTCATTTTCAGATTTTGCTTTGTTTTCACAAATAGATGATCCATTAAATTTTGAAGAAGCAGTCAAAGATGATGTATGGGCACAAGTCATGGATGAAGAAATCATATGCATAGAGAACAATCAAACATGGAAATTGGTCCATGTACCTAAAGACAAGGATTTTATAAGTGTCAAGTGGATTTATAAAACCAAGCAAGATGCAAAAGGAAATGTATAGAGGTACAAGGCAAGGTTAGTTGCAAGAGGCTTTACACAACAACCTGGAATTGATTTCAATGAAACATTTGCACCAGTTGCGCGCATGGACACTGTCAGAACTATGCTAGCTATTGTCGCATAGTACAAATGGCCAGTTTATCAGATGGGTGTAAAACCAACATTCTTGAATGGAAACGTAGAAGAAGAAGTATATGTGGAACAACCACAAGGTTATGAGGTTCCAGGACAAGAAGACAAAGTGTACATATTGAAGAAAGCACTGTAAGGATTAAAGCAAGCTCCCATAGTTTGGTATAGTCACATTGATTCCTATCTCACACAGAATGGATTTCATAGAAGTGAAAATGAGCCAACATTGTACATCAAATCAAATCAGCAAGGTAATGTGTTAATTGTATGTTTATATGTGGATGATTTGATATTTATAGGTGACTTTGTGTTGGCCCTTGACCAAGTTTTGGGATAATCTTCATCATGATGACCTATTTTGGGACTTCCATGGCCTGTCAAAGGAGGAGCGCATGGCGAAGCGAAGATCACGGGATCTCGACCCACTTTTGGGTCCTTTTTGGGTTTTTGGGATAATGTAACGGGAAAGGGATGTCGGCCCATGGGTTTACCCATGTTTAGGCCTATTTTGTAATATATAAATAGATGCCTAGGCTAGATAGAAGAGACTTTGATCTATGTGGTCGAAAGTGCTAAGGCTAAGTGCTAGAGAGAAATATAAGTACTTTGTGCCTATGTGAAGACTTGCAGAGCTAAGTGCAAGTTGTTATAATAAGTTGTGGAAGGCTTTGTGCTGTAACGCAAGGAATAAGGATCTAGCGAGCTTTGTAGATCTTATGTCTGGTGTAGAGTAAGGTTTTTGATGGCTTTGTGCTTGTAACAGATTGAAGATGATAATAAAGAAGAAGAGTTGGTGGACGTAGCCCTAGGGTGGGGGTGAACCACATAAACACTGTGTTGTCTTGCTTTGTGCATTGTCTTGATATGCTTGTATATTCTTTTGCTAAGTGCTTGAGATGATTGGATAGAATTTCTTATGATAAGTGCTTAATTACGTTAAGATCATTGTGAATTTTGCGAAGGTTTGTATTATCACCGAAGTAGTTATTGATTTCATATTAAAGGACTGGTAGTGCTAAGTACTTTTGAAGGATTAGAATCACAAATCTGTGTCTGAGCTAAGGTTGCAGAAACTTGAGTCTTGCAACCACCCCTGCCTCTACCTCGGGTGAGACTTCATCTGCTTCACAGGTGTTTTCGAAAGGGACGGTATGTAATATCCCTCGGCCAAACCCAAATGTAAATATAATCCAAGTATATTTAAGCTAGTGAGTTGTTTAGACATCATTTTTGTAATACACCTTTCATGGCATGGTGCATGCATATACTACGCAATAAAGGGATGTAATGTGCACATTTCTAAATACCGTGTGTCGTAACTAAGGTTCACGCAACCTTAAAGACAGAGGATACAACGCGTAGTAACAAAGTGCATGCGATATTAAGGTCAGTGAACCTTTGTGTATATAATATGCGTTATAGGTTGGTGAGCCAGTATTATAAGCCAGAATGCTTATGTCTTGGAATTAGGCTAGCGCGCCTAGATGTCAAGGGCCAATGCGCCTAATTTTTACATGACTCATGATTAATAGAAAATACATCACTGTGCATAGACCGATTATGATAAAATAGATGGGGGACTGAACTTCACCAGTTAGGGTAAGGGAGGGCCAAAAGTCAAGGAATATTATATTAATATTTCCTAAAACATAAAGTATGGATAATTAGTTTATCCTAAGTTCTGAAGTTGGGGACAAGTGGACAAAAGTAACTTTCAATATGACAAGTGTCAAGTAGGGTACATGCATTCATATCGTGAGGAAACTTAGCCCAGAAGGGGGATTCAGAGAGGGAGGTTACGAGTGGAAAACAGGGGGAAACCACTAGGGGACCATTTTTTGACATAGAGTTCAGAGTGATTCCAAAAAAACACTCAGTTGTCCAGTCAATGACTCCATGACCATTTTCACTCATACATTTCGTCATCCTTGAGATATCCATTCCAACTTTCCAACACCTATTTTCCCGTTCCTTTTGGTTGGTGTACCTGGTTAGATTGGAGCAGGATTGAAGAAGCGGGTTGTCAAGCCCGTGAGTAGTTCTTTGGGAGAGAGAATTTATGTGGATTGATTTATGTTGGTACTAAAATGTAGCTATAATGCTCTGAGACTTCGTTCTGGCCTGTTGTTGAAGCTCTGGAAGGGAAGTGGGGCAACCGAAGGACTGTTGAGTAGAGAAGGGGCACACTTCCTTGGGTGGGACAGGCATGTGGGGAATGAGAGGTTGTAGGCTGTTAGTTGAGTGAGCACTTGAGACGGAGTCTTTCCTATTTCCCATGAGCCTTATCCTATATAGGAATCCCTTACCCTAGGTGGATTTCAGTCTCAGCTCAGGGGTGATTCACTATTGAGAGTGATGAACAGTGTAGTCTATGGTTGGGAGGTTCGTGGACGGTCTGTAAGTAGTTGGTGACAGTCTCTCTAAGATAAGTACCAATTGTATGATAAATGGATATGTTGTTTTGTTATTTACGTACCCATGTTACGATTTTATCATATATGTGACTATGTTGCTTGTGTGCTTATGGGTAATTTCCTGTAAATGAGGCATATCGGTAATTATTGTTATTTTAATATAAAAGTTGTATGTTACAGAAAGTAATGGTTTGTTTATGTTTAGATGTAAAGGTTCTGCGAGCATGTTGTATGTATATGTTTTAGTTTCATGCAGTCTAAAGAGTAAATTTAGGTGGCATTTCTTAGTTAATTACTGGGTATGCTACTGTATGTTTCACAGTAAGGGAACGAAAGACATTCCCTAGAGTAGCATGTCTCGACCTCATAGCTGGGAATGTTAGCGATTGGTGTCAGAGCATGGGTGGTTTCTCTAGAGTGGCGTACCCCGACCTCAGGTTGGTCGAGGGGTTCGTTATAGTATGGTATCAGAGCCTCAGTTCAACACTGTGCTTGGATGGGCCAGAAGAATTGCAATCAAAGTATCACAGAAAAGTAACTTCGAAGTGGCCAAAATTAGAGTCATAGAGTGTCCTTGGAAAAAGGTTGGCGTACTGGTGTGCATGGTAAGTTTGGCACCACATGAAAAACCGTGGCATACCAGTGTGCACGGTAAATCGTGGCATCGCACGAAATATTATTATGCGTAGATGCACACGCTGAAATTAGCCTTGCGTGGTAAGCACACACATAGTAAGGTGCACATGGGGTGCACAAGTATTTCTTAACGCAGAGGAGTTCTTTTGTTACGCGCATAAGTACGAGTATAAGTTGTTTCGTGACAGTGTATTCAGTAGTATCCGCAGATATTTGAGTGCAAAGGAATATGTTAAACTTGACATGGTGCATGCATAGGACGAAAAATCATGTGGAATATCGGTGCACAGTATCGAACTGTGTGCAGTGGATATTGGCGCACAACGCCAGAATAGTATGCGTAAGTAGTCGGTATGACAAAGAAGAAATGAACAGTAGATTTAGGTGCGTGGAGAAGTGTTTACCTTGTAATATTACTATGCACGATAATATAAATGAACAGGTCAAGTTAATGCACGCGAAGTCGCTTAGAAGTCAAGGAGTCTGAGTTTAAATTGCATAATAATAAAAGAAAAATAAACACATAACCGCATTGAAGCATTAATTAAAAAGAATTATGAATTTTAATTTCTTCCGATTTAGACAGATGAAAAAAAAAATAAGATTACAAGAAAAAAATCTTATAAAAGAAAACAAGAGTGATAACATCACCAAATAGAAATTGTAATAAAACAGTATAAAATCTGTTTTTGTATTTATATAATCATATTAATCACAAAATTACAAAAGGTTGATGACAGTAGTTAGCCTGTTGTAAAAAGGGTCGTCGAAGAACAAGCCTATCATCTCTGGTACTCTTTACCTCCGCTACTGGTTGTTAAAAAATTCACTGAGACATGCTTATCTTAGTTGAAGACTTACTTCATCTTAGAAATATCCACCTTTAAAGAGGAGTCTAACCAGACTGGTTGATTTTCTCCAACACTTTCGGTCGCTTCAACCGTAGATTCCTCCTTCTTATGTTTCTTACTCCTTTTCTTCTTAGTGACTGGCCTATTGATGACTAAATCATTTATAATGGGATTCAGCCTGACTTCCAAGCACAAGTCTATAACCATCTCTGTGTGGAATTTAGTTGCTAGAAGATGCACGAGGACCCTTTCCTCCTTAGTCGCAGGAAAATGTTTCTCAAATAACCAGTCACACTCGACTTAGCTTTGTCCATGTATCTCAGGTTTGGGATACCGAAATGTGTCTCTACAGAGAGCAGGAAGTTGAGTAGCTTGAAGATTACTACGATTATGGATACACAAATATCTTCATACTTGAGGAGTAGTAATTATAGAACTCCATTTATGAAGCGCAAACAGGTTACGTACAAGGAGCGTTGGGTTTCCATGCTCGGCCAATCCCTTTCGAATGATTGGATTTTGAGTTCACTACATGGTGGCATTCAGTTGACATCACATGGTTGTGAAGTATCGAACGAATGAAGCAAGGTGATTTGACTAGCCGTCACCCGCTCCATGAGTGGTGGACTTGACATGTTGAGACACGTAATACTGCATCTTGGAGAAAGTGGTTTTGACAAAAACACCTTCTTATGCGAGTGTATCTTGGAAGGCACTGCGCGTCAGCGTTCTTAAGACTTGGGTCTTATATAGAATTGTCGTGGTGATAACACTAGGAAACTGGGGGTGATAATGTTGATGTGTATGTTGAATCGAAATGGTGCATATTCTCATGAATAGTTGATTGGTTAGTCTGATAAGTTTCGATGGCTGCACATTTTGCAAAATTAACAACAACTCGGTCAGGACAGACCAGTACAGATTCTGTAGGAATGGAAGAGGAACAAGAGAATTATAGTCATCCAGAGATGAGAAGAGGGATGGAAGTCCACTTGGACATGGAAGGAACGAACTCCAATGGACATGGAGAAGAAAGGAATGAAGATATGAATATGGTTGAGACCATTAAGAATTGGCAGAAGGATGTCCAAAGCCATAAAGTTGATAATGAAAGGCTTATGAAAGACAAAGAGTAGCAGGATGAATTCAACATGAAACTATGGGAAGGATTGAATAGAATAGAGAATAAATTGGCTAAGGAGAGTGACTCAAGTAGATCTGAGAGTCACAAATATTCAGAGGAGAAGAGAGAAGTAAAAAGTGCCAGTAAACATTACCATCATTCCCATAGACATTCCCATAAGAAAGCAGGCAAAAACTCAAGCCTATCCCCTATCAAAAGGTATAAGAGATTTGGGGTGGATGAGCTTCAAGGAGAAATGAACAAAATCAAACCTCCTACTTTTGATGGTGAGCACAAGAAGGATGAAGATGCCGAAACATGGTTGCTAGGCATGAGGAAGTATTTTCAATTGCATAATTATTCTTCTCATGTTGAAGGTAGAATCACTATTTATCAACTCAGAGGAAAGGCCTCCATGTGGTGGGATCAACTTGTGCAGGTACAATACATTGTAGATAAAAGTGTTACTTGGAGAGAATTCAAGAAGTATTTTGAGAAGAAGTACTTGACCAAGAGATACTATGACAAGAAAATGAAAGATTTGTTTGAACTCAAGCTTGAAAGTACCACCATAGATGAATATGAGAGAAGGTTTCTGGAATTGTTGAAGTATGTCTCTTTCATTAAGGATGAGATAGTCAAGATTCAACGGTACTTAAGTGGATTGACAATGTTCATCGGTGACAAAATACAGTATGATGATCCAAATACATTATAAGAGACCATAAGAAGAGCTAAATGCTTATATGACTAGCTGAAAGCAAGACCATATTTTTAAAAGGCTTGGGAAGACAATAAGAAATTCAAGATGGATCAGAGAAAGAAGGGAGCTAAGCCACCATTCTTCAGAAATAATCAACAACGAAAGAAAACGCATAAGGAAACCAGAGTGATTAACACAGCGAGTCAAGGGCCAAGACAACCACCTATGCAGTGTTGGGGTTGTAAAGGAGACCATAGATTCATAGATTTTCCTCACAGAGGAAAAAAATGTAAGGTTGTTTACAATGTACAATGAGCTGAGATAGTAGAGGACATGGGTGGAAATGTTCCAAGGATTTATGCAGCCCTGGACAACAAGAAAGCAGAGTATCAATCCCACGTGATTGAAGTGGAAGGTATGATCAACAACCCAACTCTTGCTATTTTAATTGATTCAGGAGCTAGCCATAGTTATATAGACCCTAATATGGTGGAAAGTTTGCAATTACCAATAAGAAAGCATGGGAAATCTTGGTTGGTGAAACTGGCTACAGGATCCAGAAGAAACGTTAATGAGATGGTTAAGTCCTACCTCATAGACGTGAATGGACTAAATACCAGGGAAGATTTGAACATATTACCCTTAGGTTCCTATGATTGTTTAATTGGGATGGATTGGTTGGACCCACATCATGATCTATTGGATTGTAATAACAAAGCATTCACTTGCTTGGATAAAGAAGGGAACCAAAGGAAAGTGCAGGGAATTCCCAGGGCAGTAACCGTTAGAGAAATTTCATCATTACAGCTGAAGAAATGTTATAGAAGAGGATGTCAAATATTTGCAGCTCATATGGAAGAGACACCTAAAGACAAGGTGCAAAATTTGGAGAATTATGAAGTCTTGAAAGAAGATGAAGATGTATTCAAGGAAGTACCAGGACTACCCCCAAGGAGAGACATTGATTTCTCTATAGATTTGATGCCTGGAGCAACGCCAATATCAAAGACTCCTTACAGAATGAGTACACCAGAATTGAAGGAGTTGCAAATGTATCTTGAAGAACTTCTGAAGAAGGGGTATATACACCCAAGTGTATCACCTTGGGGTGCCCCAGTCTTGTTTTTGAAAAAGAAATATGGAACATTAAGATTGTGCATTGACTTCAAACAATTGAATAAAGTGACTATTAAGAACAAATATCCTCTACCAAGGATTGATGATCTCTTTGATCAATTGAAGGGTGCAAGGATATTTTCAAAGGTAGATCTCAAATCAGGATACCATCAGGTAAGAATTAAAGAAGAATATATTAGCAATACCACCTTCAGGACAAGGTATGGTCATTATGAGTTCACGGTGGTACCATTTGGATTGTCAAATACACCAGCTATTTTCATGTGCTTAATGAATGGTGTTTTCCGAGAGTATTTGGATAAGTATGTCATTGTCTTTTTGGATGAAATTCTTATATATTCCAATTCAAAGGAAGAGAATGAACATCATTTGAGGACGGTGTTGCAAGTATTAAGGGAACATCAGTTGTATGCCAAATTGAGCAAGTGCCCATTTTATCAGAAACAAATTCATTATTTGGGGCATATCATCTCAGAAGATGGGATAGCAGTGGACCCTGAGAAGGTAGAATCCATTAGAGAATGTTCGGCACCAAAGAATGTGACAGAGGTCAGATATTTCATGGGCCTTTCACGTTACTATAGGAGATTCATTGGAGGATTCTCGAAGATAGCACACCCAATCACTTCCTTGCAAAGGAAAAGTATGAAGTTTCAGTGGATGACAGACTGTGAAAGGAGTTTCCAACATTTGAAACAATCATTGACAAGTGCTCCAATACTAAGGATCGCAGACCCAAATGAAGATTTCATTGTTTGCACAGATGCATGTAATGAAGGACTAGGTGGAGTCCTCAGTCAAAATGGATTTGTGATATGTAATAAATCAAGGAAGTTGAAGAGGCATGAAAGAAACTATGCCACTCATGATTTGGAGTTGACAGCCATAGTGCATGCCCTAAGGAAATGGAGACACTACCTCATGGGAAAGAGGATTGAGCTAAGAACAGACCACAATGGTTTGAAATATTTATTTGATCAGCCAAATCTAAATTCTAGACAAAGCAAATGGTTAGAATTTATAAGAAAATATAACTTTGATGTAAATCATATCAAAGGAAAAGAAAATAAAGTGGTTGATGCACTCAGCAGGAGGGTGCATGAGCTTCATGATACAACCATCAACATGTATCAGACTAATGTTAATAGCAAAATTCTGGAGGTTGCAAATATAGATCTACAGTACAGAGAATTGGTAGCAATTCTACAGCAAGGTAAGACACCACAGAAGATGGATAATTATAAGTTGGGAGTAGATGGAATATTGTTGCACAAGAACATAATTTTTGCACCAAATGTCCAGGACTTGAAACGTATAATTTTGCATGAGATGCATAATTCTCCTTATGCAGGACACCCTGGATATCAGAAAACTGTAACAGTATGAAGAGAGAAATTGCAGAATACATCGCTAGGTGTATGGAGTGCCAGAAAGTTAAAACAGAGCATAGGCACCCAACGGGATTGTTGCAACCTTTGCCCATTCCTGAATGGAAGTGGGAAGTGGTGACAATGGATTTTATTACAGGATTGCCAAGAATAGTTAAGCTATGTGATTTGATTATGGTAGTGGTGGAAAAGCTTACAAAAGCTACCCATTTTATTCCACTAAAAACTATTCACAAAGAATTTGATGTTGCTGATATTTTCATGAAGGAAGTAGCACAATTGCACGGAATTCCTAAAACGATTGTGTCTGACAAAGATCCAAAATTCACCTCGAATTTATAGAAAGGATTGTTCAAAGGATTCGGAACAAATCTGAACTTTTGTACAACTTATCATCCCAAGTCTGATGGATAGAAAGAAAGAGTGAATAGGGTGATAGAATATATGTTGAGAATGTATGTGATGGACAAACCATCGAAATGGGAAGACTACCTACACTTGGTATAATTTTCTTATAACAATGGGTATCAAGCATCATTGAAAATGAGCTCGTTTGAAGCAATTTACAGCAGGAGGTGCAATACTCCAGTAAGTTGGGATAATCCAGCTGATAGAATAATAGTTGTGCCAGAATTTCTCAAGGAGATGGAAGATCAAATGTTAAAAAAATTAAGCAGAATTTGAAAGCTACCCAAGACAGACAGAAAAGTTATGTTGATAAAAATAGAATCCACAGAGAATTCAAAGTGGGTGATCATGTTTTCCTGAAAATGAAAACTAACAAGAGCTCCCTGAAGCTAGGAAGCTGTGTCAAGTTAACATCCAGATTTTGTGGACCATTTGAAATCCTAGAGAGGATTGATCCAGTTTCTTATATGATTGCATTGCATGCATCTATGTCCATTCATAATGTCTTCCATGTATCATTTCTAAAGAAATATATACCCAATGTTAATCATGTTATTGATTGGAATGTTATTCAGGTGGAGCAAGAAGGCACTTTCCAAGTGCATCCGGTGCGCATTCTGGATCGAAAAATCAAACAACTTCATAATCGAGCCATAGGGCTTGTAAAGGTCCAATGGACCTGGTATGGACCTGAAGACGCTACTTGGGAGCATGAGGATGCAATGTGGGAAGAGTAGCCACATCGTTTTGAAGAATTTTGAAAATTTTGTTGTATATGGATACATGATGCACTGAGGACACTGCATAAATAAGGGGAGGGGATTGTAATATCCCTCGGCCGAACCCAAATGTAAATATAATCCAAGTATATTTAAGCTAGTGAGTTGTTTAGACATCATTTTTGTAATACACCTTTCATGGCATGGTGCATGCATATACTGCGCAGTAAAGGGATGTAAAGTGCACATTTCTGAATACCGCGTCCAGTAACTAAGGTTTGCGCAACCTTAAAGACAGAGGATACAACACGTAGTAACAAAGTGCGCACGATATTAAGGTCAGCGAACCTTTGTGTATATAATATGCGTTATAGGTTGGTGAGCCAGTATTATAAGCCGAAATGTTTATGTCTTGGAATTAGGTCAGCGCGCCTAGATGTCAAGGGCCAATGCACCTACTTTGTACTTGACTCGTGATTAATAGAAAATACATCACTGCACGCAGACCGACCACGATAAAAGAGATGGGGGAATGAACTTCACTAGTTAGGGTAAGGGAGGGCCAAAAGTCAAGGAATATTATATTAATATTTCCTAAAACATAAAGTATGGATAATTAGTTTATCCTAAGTTCTAAATTTGGGTACAAGTGGACAAAAGTAACTTCCGATATGACAAGTCTCAAGTAGGGGAAATGCATTCATATCATGGGGAAACTTAGCCTAGAAGGGGGATTCAGAGAGGAAGTTACAAGCAGAAAACAAGGGGAAACCACCAGGGGACCATTTTTTGACAGAGAGTTCAGAGTGATTCCAAAAACACACTCAGTTATCCAATCAATGACTCCATGACCATTTTCACTCATACATTCCCTTATCCTTGAGACAACCATTCCACCTTTCTAAAACTTGTTTTCCCATCCCTTTTGGTTGGTGTACCTGGTTAGCTTGGAGCAGGATTGAAGAAGCAGGTTGTCAGGCCCATGAGCAGTTATTTGGGCAAGATAATTGTTGTGGATTGATTTTCGTTGGTGCTAAACTACAGCTAAAACACTCTGAGACTTCCAGTTCGGCTTGTTGCTGAATCCCTGGAAAGGAAGTGGGATAGTCGAGGGACTGTTGAGCAGAGAAGGGGCACACTTCCTTGGGTGGGACAGGCATGTGGGGAATGAGTGAGCACATGAGAAAGTCTTTCCTGTTTCCCATGAGCCTTAGCCTGGATATAAATTCCTTACCCTGGGTGGAGTTTAGTCCCAGCTTGGGGGTGATTCACTATTGAGAGTGATGAACAATGTAGTCTGTGGGTGGGAGGTTCGTGGATGGTCTATAAGCAGTTGGTGACAGCCTTTCTAAGATAAGTACCAATTGTATGATAAATGGATATGTTGTTTTGTTATTTACATACCCATGTTACGATTTTATCATATATGTGACTATGTTTCTTGTGTACTTATGGATAATTTCCTATAAATGAGGCATATCAGTAATTACTGTTGTTTTAATATAAAAGTCATATGTTACAAAAAGTAATGGTTTGTTTATGTTTAGATGTAAAGCTTCCGCGAGCATGCTATATGTATATGTTTTAGTTGCATGCAGTCTAAAGAGTAAATTTAGGTGGCATTTCTTAGTTGACTACTGGGTATGCTAATGTATGTTCTACAGTAAGGGAATGAAAGACGTTCCCTAGAGTAGCACATCTCAGCCTCATGGATGGGAATGTTAGCGACTGGCGTTAGAGAATGAGTGGTTTCTCTGGAGTGGCATACCCTGGACTCAGGTTGGTCGAGGGGTTCGTTACACGGTACTTAGGGTTTTTTGGGTGTGTTGTCTTAGCGTTGAACCCTGGGTCTACCCCTGTGCCAACACTTTGGCATAGAATAATTCAAGTCAGTCATGAAGGATGAATTTGAAATGATTGATTTGTGTCTTATGTGATATTTTCTGGGAATAGAGGTGCACCAGTCCAAAACTGATATATTTATCACACAGTCCAAGTACGCGCATGAAATATTGAAAAGATTCAATATGGTGAATTCAAAAGAAGCACCAACACCTGACATAATAGGATTGAAACTAAGAAAGGAAGATAAAGGGTCTAAAGAGGATCCCACATTGTTTAAAAGACTGGTAGGCAGACTTATGTATCTCACAATGACAATACTTGATATTATGTATGGAGTGAGCCTCATTTCAAGGTTCATGAAAAATCCAAAAGAATCGCATTGGAAAGAAGGAAAGAGAATCCTGAGATATATGAATGAAACAAAAGATTTTGGCATCAAGTACTCCACTTTAGAAAATTTCAAACTATATCGATACACTAACAGTGATTGTGGAGGCAACATTGATGACAATAAAAGTACCTTTAGGTACACATTTCATTTTGGAACATGCATGGTATCATGGGCATCAAGGAAGCAACCCATAGTGACACTTGCTTCAGCAGAAGCAAAGTACGTTACAACTACAAGCGCAACTTGTCAAGTAGTATGGATGAGAAGAATGTTAAAATATTTGTTTCATGAACAACATGAACCAACAATAGTTTTCTATGATAACAATTCAACCATCATGTTATCAAAGAACCATGTGTTTCACAAGAAAACTAAGCACATTGATACAAGGTATGATTTTATTAGAGAATTGGTGAATAACTAAGAGATCTATTTAGAGTTTTGTAGGTCAAAAGAACAAGTCGCAGACATTTTCATAACAACTCTAACAAGAGATGCGTTTCAGCATCTACACAGTAACAGATGAGTGACAGTAAAATTGTAAACTCAATTTTTGATGTAATTTTCTTTTGTAATCCCACCAACTTATAATTAAGGGGAGTGTTGGAAGTTGTAATTACAAGTCAGTGAGATCTTCACGTCTCCGTCGATTTTTCTATCAGTCATTTTGTCAGCAGTCTGTCAGTCAGCCGAAATAGTCACTCAGACATCCTAATAGTCTGTAAGTGAAAAATCACACGTTTACTCAAAATTCAGTCAGTGAGTAGTGAAGCTATAAATGGATCTGATCTCTATATTCTCAATTTTAGTTAAGTGGTTGAAGACTCATTCGAATTAATGACATTCTTTAATGTTGAGTCAGTCTTAGCTTATGTAGGAAGTCTTAGTCAGAGTTATATAAGTCTGAGTCTCTTAGTTAGCAGGATGATGCTTAATAGATGCAGGAGGATAGATGCACAACATAGAGGTAGAAAGAACAGTAGAGAACTAGGAGCACTTGAAGAGTTGAAGAAGTCTAAGCACATGCTCTGTGTCTATAAATTCAACAGAAGAAGTCGTTTGAGCTGAAGCTCATCTAGTCATTATATTTTTTAATCATGTGCAGTGCGCCCAATTTCATTAATATAAATCATTTTGAGTATTGACAAGTTTCTGTATTATTTCTAAGCTTTTGTGCTAAGCA
Organism: Picea engelmannii; assembly: GCA_009831015.1. Taxonomy (NCBI): domain Eukaryota; kingdom Viridiplantae; phylum Streptophyta; class Pinopsida; order Pinales; family Pinaceae; genus Picea; species Picea engelmannii. The sequence goes on from ML780939.1 coordinate 31,533, forward strand.
TAGCACTATGTTATTCCTCATTCATAAATCATTTCATTAAGTGTGTGTATTCACAGCACGTAGCAAACTGAGTAGTCTATGCACTATGCAGTAGTCTTCAGAACTCTGTCATGTAGGCTATTTGGTGCACAGTATTTGAAACTATGTTATGAAGAGTAGACTGTGCAGGGAATCGCGTCGTCTATTCCCTTCATATGGAACTCACAGAAAACTAGTGCTCTAAAGCCTTAAAAACATATAAACTATAATCCTCAAATGCAAACCTGACCAAAATAATTGTTATATGTAGGGCTCTTATGGGAACCTTCCCGAGGTATGTTGCTATTAAAATTATAGAAAACACGGGTTCCAAAGGCCTAGAAAGACAAACTATAGTCCTTACATGGAATCCACCTATCTAATGCATGCAGGTGTCTTATGTTCCATAGAAAGTGTTAGTGCCAATTCTTGTAAAGGGGGTGTTTTCCTAAGAGATATGCCCTTTTGGGTGGCAAAATGAAAAGAAGTGGGGTAAGAACCCATTTACCCTAAGTTGGGTCACAAAATGCGTGTTTCGTTAAGTGGTGGGAAAATCTAGTCGGCTAGAATCTACGTGCCCAAATCTACGGCCAGGGTTCCATTCCGGACGCCCTTCATCATTCTAC
>ML780939.1:32254-65663 GCA_009831015.1 Picea engelmannii
GGGGGGTTATGGAATGGGCCACTTTGTGTGGATCCCCCTATCATCTCCTCATGATTGCCTCCACCTTTCACCTTCCACCATATGTCTTCCACTCTATATCTCACCTCCACTCAACACCATCCTAGCCCACCTTATTCCCATTTTGACCTCTTACCTTTCGACACTTGTCCCTCTCCTTTCCACGTCGCTCTATTATAAGCAACATATCCTCCCTCGACCAATCATGTCCCATCACCACTCATCCACCACTTCCAATCATGTTCCCCAGTCATCGCACCTACCTCCATGCCTTATCATTAAGTCATTCAGTCGATCCAGGTGGTAGCGCGAGAGGTCCTCCACATCCCAAGAGTGCAGAGTTGACCGGGGTTGTTCCCAATCCCAAGGAAGAAATTATTGAGGTGGTTGGTGGTGGTTAGACATCGTCTCCACCATAAATGGAAAGTCCAGAAAGGGACCTGAGACAGGTCAATTCTTATGCAGGGTTTCCAGTAGCCTGATTGCATCTAACATAAGTGCACGACTGTCCAGATATTGCAGGCATAGTCTGCTAGTAAACATGCAGACGAAATGTTTGTAATGATGTGTCTCATTTTTGCTATTGCTTTTTCTTTGGGTATATGTAGGCAATTTTGTCATTTTTTTAGGGCATCAATGGTAGAGCTAAGCTCCTAATTGTAAAGTTTTAATGGGCGTTTTGGTTCCCTGGTTATGTATCTATATGTGAGATTTCTTGTTTAATGACAGACAACTTTCCCTTTCCATCTGGTTTTCATCTCTTACTGAGGGAGTTCATGATTGACTGATTCACATGAATCATTGTGATTGTGTTATGATAAAGGATTTATTGTAGCACTATTATATTATCCAGTTTTTCTACATTTGAATGTAAGAAGTTCTTTTTTTCAGGTTTTCCTTCTACAGTTTGTTAGAAGCTCGATGTTTATAATAGACCTTTGCATTTCCTAATAGAAGTCTTCCTCCTTCTCACCTTTACTACAACCTACTGTCTTAAGTTAAATCAAGACCTCACCTTCTTGTGCATGTACGGCCTAGTTTCAAAGTTAGAATGATATGGTTATGAGTTTTCTTCCATTTGATCACCCTTTATAAACAAATCGTGACATAAATTGATGGGCTTCAGGCTTACTCTTGCTGCAATCCAGGAGTGACTTCTGATGCCAACATTTCTAGCGCCGTTGCCGAGGACAAAATTGAAGATTTTCCCTGGGATAGAACGACAAATCTGACTGGTTCTGAGGGTGCATCAGAACCTAGTACATCGAATATTGCAACTGTGCACTTGGCAACTCCACTATGGCGACTTCAATGCTTCCACATCATTGTTTTAGTTGTGGCTATTGTTAGCACACCTGAAAGCTAACCCAGAGGAGATTTCTTGAGAAGGTTTTCAATAGTTTCTTTCTCAGCTTGAGAAGTTCCCTAGGGTAACGAAAATGTTTGGATCTGGCCTTTGATGGTGAACAAAGACCAGTCACATTCGAAGTTGCGCATCTTTCACCTGGCGACTCCATTATTTAAGGATCGGTCGACGACTCCACTATTTCGATATGGAAAATATCTTAGCTCAAAGGTTTTCTTTCTGTGACTTTTCCTAGATAGTTGGTTTTCCTAATCCACTACCTGATAGAGATGAATGGGAAGATATCCTCTCTGAATTTCAAGCAAAAATTTTGTAGGTACCAGCTGAGCATTTACTGGACTTTCATGAAGTTATTCATCGACTTAATATCATGCATGAAGATGTCTAGATTAAGTTTTTTAGGTATTCATTGAAGGGAGATGCTCTTGATTGGTGTCGATCTCTTCCCACTACAACCATCCATTCTTTGACAGGTTTTCATATAGCTTTCAATTCATTTTGTAAAGATTACTTCCCAACTGAGTGTTTGTATGAAAACTGTTGTGATGAGTTTTCTTTGCCTCATGAAGCCTCTGATGGCCCTGAAGAACATGTTTGTGATGAAGCTTTTACTGTGGAGGAGAGAATTTTCTATGAAAATATAGAGGCGTTGAATGATATTAATTATGATATCCCTAGCACGGAAGCATATGACATCATTTCAAATACATCTGTTCTTTTAGATGTTCATAAATATCAACATGCCTCTTGTGAAAATTATGAGTTTATAGAGCAAATGTTGTCTATAGTAGATGGCTCTCTTAGATTTAGGTTTGAAGCAGATGTTCCTAGAATCCATGTTTATGATGATGAAGACCTGCCAATTTTTAAAGAAGAGATGGTTGTGGAAGAGGATTCTTCTCTTTTCCTTCAAGAGGTTTCCCATGATATATTTTTACCTAGGATTAAAGAGAAAGATATTATGTATGAACAACCAGAAGCAACAGTTACTACTGTCCCTTAAATGGATATTTTTGACATTTGTATTCTCGATGGGATCACTATTCTGGAGATTGATCATAGAAATGAAGAGAAACCATTTTTTGATGAATATTCTAGTGATGATGAGCAACAAGATTATCCTACATTTGATCACTATAAAGACACTGACTGAAATGATAGCAAGCAGAGCTTTCCCATGGTCCCTATTTATGATGATTATGAATCTGATCCTTGGGAGAGCCATGGAGAAGAAGAGGAGGAGCCGAAGATGTAATTTGCAGCCTACTCAAAGCCTATAAGTGAGCAACCATCATCTGAAATCAATCAGCTTGCATTAGTCTCTCATTCACTTGAGCTCACCATAGATATTCAACGATGTGTGAGCAGCCATAGAGCATACCATGCAGCATGTTGCAATTTTTCTAGGATCTGCCACCCATTCTATGACCCTGTCGGCGAGTACATGGAGTGGCATTTCCTTCATATCTTGGAGCCACCCAATTTGATCTCAATTTCGTCCCTTGGAGAAAAGATGAATGATGTAATCGTTCAGTTGTCACAGTTGCAACATTTATTACGAATCATTGACAGAGTGAAGGAGCTTCCCTTCAGGAAGTTAATTGAATGGCTATGGTGGAAGTTTACTTTCACCTAGCCCCATGTAAAGGATTTTATTAGCTTAGGACTGTACATAAATAATCTCCTTTGAGAATGTATGTTTATTTTGTTTTTCTTTTACTTTTTGGCCTGTATTTTCAGCAGGATGTTTCGAGCTTGACTCCATAGCCCAACAAAAGGTAACTGGAACTGTAGAAGGAGTTCTTAGAGCATCACAGGGATGACTCTATCCCCCATGGAGCCTAATGTTAGCACCAATTCTTGTAAAGGGGGTGTTTTCCTAAGAGATAGGCCACTTTGGGTGGAAAAATGCAAAGAAGTGGGGTAAGAACCCACTTACCCTAATTTGGGTCACAAAATGCGTGTTTCGTTAAGTGAAGGGAAAATCTGAGCGGCCAGAATCTGTGTGCCTAGATCTACGGCCAAGGTTCCACTCCGGACCCGCTTCGTCGTTCTACCTTTAACAAGGACGGGGGGTCCGGATTGAGCGCGCAGGTTTCGACAACTTATATTGGGGCGCTCAGTTCTACGGACAAGATTGGATTCCGGACCCCCTTTGCCTTTCTACCTTTAATAATTGGGGGGGTCCGGAATGGTCGACTTTGTGTGGGTTCCCCTATCATCTCCTCACGATTGCATCCACCTTTCACCTTCCACCATCTGTGTTCCACTCTATATCTCACCTCCACTCAGCACCATCCTGGCCCACCTTATTCTCGTTTCGACCTCTTACCTTTCGACACCTATCCCTCTCCTTTCCATGTCTCTCCATTATAAGAAACGTATCCTCCCTCGATCAATCATGTCCCGTCACCACTCATCCACCACTTCCAATCATGTGCCCCAGACGTCGCACCTGCCTCCATGACTTATCATTAAGTTGTTCATCTGATCCAGGTGGCAGCGCGAGAGGGCCTCCACGTCCCAAGAGTGCAGAGTTGACTGGGTCCATTCCCAATCCCAAGGAAGTAGTTATTGAGGTGGTTGGTGGTGGTTAGACATCTTCTCCACCATAAATGGAAAGTCCAGAAAGGGACCTGAGACAGGTCAATTCTTCTGCAGGGTTGCCAGGAGCCTGATTGTGTCTAACATAAGCGCACGATTGGCCAGAGATTGTAGGTGCAATCTGCTAGTAGACATGCAGACGAAATGTTTTTAATGATGTGTCTCGTTTTTGCTGTTGTTTTTGCTTTGGATTTATGTAGGCAATTTTGTCATTTTTGTAGGGCATCGATGGTAGAACTAATCTCCCAATTGTAAAGTTTTAATGGATATTTTGGTTCCCTGGTTATGTATCTATATGTGAGATTTCTTGTTTAATGATAGACAACTTTCCCTTTCCATCTGGTTTTCATCTCTTACTAAGGGAGTTCATGATTGATTGATTCACATGAATCATTGTGACTATGTTATGATAAAGGATTTATTTTAGCACTATTATATTCTCCAGTTTTTCTGCATTTGAATGTAAGAAGTTCTTGTGTTCAGGTTTTCCTTCTACAGGCTGTTAGAAGCTCGATGTTTATAACAGACCTTTGCATTTCCTCATAGAAGTATTCCTCCTTCTCAGCTTTACTACAACCTAATGTCTGAAGTTAAATCAATACTTCACCTTCTTGTGCATGTCCAGCCTAGTTTCAGAGTTAGAACGATATGGTTCTAAGTTTTCTTCCATTTGATCACCCTTTATAAACAAATCATCACATAAACTGATGGGCTTCAGGCTTACTCCTGCTGCAATCCAGGAGTGACTTTTGTCACCAACAACAAGAAAACCATAGAATGATGATTTGCAACTTATTTCAACTACGAGTGGTTCAAAACATAAATACATCAATGACATAAATTATTAGTTTTAAGATTTGTACATGTCCAAGAACAAAACCTCAAATTGATGCATTATGCAGGTGTTTATGAATCACAAGATCAAAGTCAATACCTTAACATCCCAACGTGATTGATGTAACCTATAATTCCAAGTGGAAATACAAACATTATCCCTGAATGAATACACTTACGCGATTCTGAGAACAAAGCCTAAAAATCTTGTAAATCAAATACAAAGTAAGCCACCAATGATGCAACTACTGTTATATTCTATGAACAAAGCCTAAAATTCTTGTAAATTAAATACAAAGCAAGTCATTGGTGATGCTACTACTCTTATAAACATACATAAAGGAGAGGCAGGTCTACATACGTAGAGATGAACATCTAGTAAATCCTTGATTCTCTCGACCTCCTTTTGTAAAAATTAAACTAAAATGTCCATTCTCGTGGCATCTTAGCCAATGTAAGTTTTGTCCTTCCTTGGCAAGTCTCTTCATGAGCCGCTGGGTCCACCAAAGTAGATGGTACAATAAGTCTTTCTATGTAACCATGAAGTGTCACTTTATGAAAAAACATGCCTAGTGCAAAACCAGAGTTAATGCATACAGAGAAAAACATCACTCTATACTAGAGTTAATGCATACAAGGAAAAACATCACTCTATTTATTGGCCTTTCTCTCTCCTACACTCTGTTTTTCATTGGGATTGCTTTCATCTTCATTAATATCGTCATCATCCTCTTCTTCAGAATCAGGGAGACCGAGACAAGCTGCATCTTTTTCCCAGTCAATATTCTCTACCTCATGTTTTAAGATTCCTTCTTTCTCATCAACATTATTTTCTTTTCCCACTATTAAACCCACCCGAAGAAGAATAAATCCCTAAATCCCTACTCTCCAACTTGATTAAATCCTGAATGGAAGCCAGCATCCTTTGCAATTGGTCCTCTTTAGATTCAAGTTCTTTTGTTTCACAGACCCTATTTCTCTAGAATCACCGCTCTTCTCTTTCTGGATCCCTAATCTTTCTACAAGGGAATCAAACCCCCTAAAGTACCTATGACACAGCCAAACCCCATTTTTTCTCTAATTACAATGTTTTCGACATTTGAAGGCATTTTCAATACCAACAATGTGAATGCAAGTTGTTACCCTAAATTTAAAAAACAATAAAAAAAATTGGCACATTTATAAGACTAAGCAATGTAAGTCTCAGAAACAATTTGAAAAAATAAATACTATTCAACACTGAAACCTAAAAAGAAGGAAATAAAATGTATTTCATACATCCTGAAATTTCAATTTAAAACAAAATACTAGCAACCAAGCTACAATGAAATTCCAATGTCGAAACACAATACAAGCAACCCAAACAAAATGAAATTGATGTTATTTAACAAATATAAATGGATCAATATTGTTGGCACTACTATTATGTTTTCTCTTTGACACATATATTATACTAATAGGTTTTCTCATAGATATTATAATAAGTTGAATATAATTGAATGTTCAGAAAATCAAAATAAAATTTAAATATGATAAACAATTACACCATCGACATATTCATTGAGCCTCCGAGAACTCTCTGGACTCGCGAGAGCCTTCCATGGCCTATACGAGGCAAATGTATTTGTTGTATTCATTAAGCAATAAGAATTTGTCTGTGTGTTAATTTATGTGTTCTTCCTTTGCTTCTGCCCACTTCATCGTGGTATCAGAGCGAGGTGAGAAGTAAGAATTGTGAGGATCGTGAGAGTTGGAGAATTCCTGAGTGTTATAAGGTTGAGGACCATAACAGTCCTATGAGAGAATAAGCAAGTCGCCTAGCGTGAAGATCGTCTTGCATTTTGTGTAAAGGTGCTCCCAGTTGGAAGAGTGGCCAAGTGGCCAAGTGCTGGCAGAGTCTGAGTTGTGGGAGGGGATCGTTGTATCTCTCCACCAAGATTGTCCGCAAATAGATAAGGAACGAGAGACCATTTCCGGGGAGCATTCTAGAAGCAGACCGCAACCCCAGAAGCTAACCACTAATGCCCAGTCATCACTAAGAGGGCCCAGTTTCCCAGTCAACGCTGAGAGAAGATCTTCTTTTGAGGATCCTAAGAGGAGAGTCCTTGTCACTAAGAAAAGTGTTTCTGCAATTCTACAAGAGTCGCGCAGCAGAAGCGTGGTGCTCTGAAATTTTGCAGGAGCCGACACTTCTACATTCTCGTTCGCCCTAGTCCAAGTTATTAGAGCAGACAACAGAGGTAGCCTGATTTTATTAGAGCAAACGACAAAGGTATACTCTTAGTCGCATATTGACAGAGAGATAGAGCATTCACCGATTTGAATTCAAAGAGACAGAGCATTTGCAGGAGTTTGACAAGTTCACTAATAGACGCAATAAGAGGGGTGTGGACTGGTTTTTAAACAAGAAAAAAACAAATGGGGTGATTGAAGACAGAGAGCTGGGAAGGAAGAAATTCCAAGAAGATTTGTAAAGAGCACTCAACTTTTTTTACTATAATCTCTTGTCTATTTTGCTGAAATTGTTTTTTGGGAATTGATTTTTTTAAAAGAGAATGGCATCACATGTATCAACAACTTATGATTCCAACATTTTTTGGGAAAAATTATGATAATTGGGCATTTAGAATGAAATTAGCATTAGATTTATATGAGTTATTTGATATAGTAATGAATGGTTATATTGAACCACAAGATGAGTCTATTTTGAGCGTTGATGAAAAGAAAAATATTGATGAAAATAGGTAAAAGAATAAAAGGGCTTTTCAGATAATTGGACAAGCTTTGGACGATTCAGTTGTTGGAAGGATTAAACCATCCACTACAGCCAAGCAAGCATGGTACATTCTAGAGACAACATATTAAGGCACTAGTAAGGTAAAAATTGCCAAATTCCAAGCACTTAGAAGAGAATTTGAAAACTTGCAAATGAAAGATTCTTATTCAATAGATCAATTTACATATCGTGTTACAGATTTGGTTAATCAAATAAGACAAAATGGTGATGAGCTAGTAGATGAGAAGGTTGTAGAAAAGGTTTTAATAAGTTTGCCTAGAAAATTTGATGCAATAGTTGTGGTATTTGAAGAATCTAAAGATTTGACTACATATTCTATGAATGAGTTGGTTGGCTCCTTGAAAAATTATGAAGACGGGTTGAACAAGAATGACAATACCTCATTGGATCATGCATTCAAAACACAAATGAAATTTGGCAGAGCCAGAGGAAGAGGAAATCCAGGATTCAGAGGAAGAGGAAGAGGAAGAAATAATTTTCAAAGAGAAGAAAGAAAGAATCAAGACCTAGGAGGAAGGAGAAATCAAAATTTAAGCTCAAGGGAAAGCAATAACAATCAAGCATCAGAAAGGTATAACAAATCAAAGATTCAATGTTATTACTACAAGAAGTATGGTCACTTTGCAAATGAATGCCAAAAAAAACAAGCAGATATGAGAAAGCAGAATGCAAATTTCTCTAAGAGTAGTTCTGAGACATTGTTTATTACATGTGATCTAGCTCAAGAAAATGCAAGTAATATTTGGTTTTTTGATAGTGGTTGTAGTAACCATATGAATGGAAATAAAGGGTTGTTTGAGGATTTGGATACATCAGTTAAAGCACAAATTAAATTGAGTAATGACAATATTGTAGAAGTAATAGGAAAAGGTACAATTAATGTAATAACAAAGACGGGAAAGAAAACTATTCCTGATGTTTATTCTGTACCTGGTTTGAAGCATAATCTCATAATTGTGGGACAACTTACTCAAAATGGTTATAGAGTTGCTTTTGAGAATAATGTATGCACTATACTTGATATTCCTCCTAGCAAAATGGTGATTGCAAAGATTAAAATAACAAGGAACAAAATGTTCCCACTTCACATGAAAAGTGAAATGATGGAGAAGATTGGAGCAAGTTTCAAGGCATTAAGTCAAGATCAAGCATGGATATGGCACTTGTGGTATGGCCATCTAAACTTCAAAGGATTGTGTTTATTGCAAAGAAATGAAATGGTAAGAGGTTTACCACCTATTCAAGCACCAATAAGTTCATGTGAAAGTTGTATTTTGGGCAAGCAACATAGGAAAAGCTTTCAAAAAGAAATGTCATATAGAGCTTGGGCACCTTTAGAAATTGTGCATACAGATTTATGTGGTCCAATGCAAACACCATCATTAGGGGGGAGCATATATTTTCTAACATTCATTGATGATTATAGTAAAAAAACATGGATTTATTTCCTAAAACACAAATCTGAAACATTTGACAAGTTTAAGGAATTCAACGCATTGGTTGAGAAACAGAGTGGCCTATCCATTAAGATATTGATCAGATAGAGGAGGAGAATACAAGTCAAATGATCTTTTGGAGTATTGCAGATATCATGGAATAAAGAAGCAGTTCACTAAAATCTATACACCTCAACAAAATGGTGTTGCAGAACAAAAGAATCGTACAATAATGGAGATGACAAGAAGCATGTTGCAAGGCAGGAATCTATCTAATGAATATTGGGATGAAGTAGTAGCTTGTGCAGTTTATATATTGAATAGGAGTCCAACAAAGATTGTGAGGGACATGATTCCTCAACAAGCATGGAGTGGTAAACATCATAGTGTTTCTCATTTTAAAGTATTTGGTTGCATTGCATATGCGCATGTGCCTAAACAAACAAGGAGTAAATTGGATGATAAAAGTGAAAAATGCATTTTTGTTGGTTATGATGAACAATCTAAGGCATATAAGTTGTTTAATCCTATAACCAAGAAATTCATTGTAAGTAGAGATGTTGTATTCAAAGAGGAAGAATCATGGGATGGCAATATAGAAAAGACAATTACATGTACATAAATACTATATGAAGAACAAATAGAAAAAGGTCAAGGAGAACAATCAAATGAGAAAGGAGGAATACCATCAAGAATTCCACAAGAAAAAAAATCACAAAGGAGAAACATCAAGTCCACAAGTTGAGCAAGGAGAAACATCAAGTCCACAAGTAAGTTATGACTCAAATCCTAAACTTGAATCATTAAGACCAAGATTAAGAGGCAAAAGGACTAGAAGCTTGCAATAAATATATGATTAAGGAGACAGGATAGATTTGTAATCCATTTTATCTCTATTTACTCAAGATCCTATATATTTTGAGGATGCAATTAAGGAAGAACATTGGATTAATGCAATGAATGAAGAAATGGAAACTATGAAGAAATGATACATTGGATCTAGTTGATTTACCTAGGGAGAAAGAATGCATAGGTGTGAAATGGGTTTATAAAACTAAATATAAGGCAAATGGAGAAGTTGACAAATACAAGGCAAGATTAGTAGCTAAATGATTTGCACAAGAATATGGAGTTGATTACAATGAAACATTTGCACCCGTAGCAAGACTTGACACAATTATGATGGTACTAGCTATTGCAACTCAACACAATTGGAAAGTTTATCAAATGGATGTCAAATCAAGCTTCTTGAATGGAAATTTAGAAGAAGAAGTCTATGTGCAACAACCACCACGATAGGAAATAAAAGGACAAGAAGAAAAGGTTTACAAGTTGAAGAAGGCACTTTATGGATTGAAGCAAGCACCAAGAGCTTGGTATAGAAGGATAGATTCATACATGATAAAAAACTGAATTCATAAGAAGCACTAGTGAGCCTACACTATACACCAAAGTCAATGAACAAGGTCAGATCTTGATTGTTTGCCTATATGTTGATGATTTGATCTATACAGGTAATCTCTCTATTAATATGTTTAAATCAGCAATGAAGAAGGAATTTGAGATGACAGACTTGGGGTTAATGAAATATTTTCTTGGCATTGAAGTCACACAAAATGATAAGGGAATTTTCATTTGTCAAAGTAAATATGCAAAGATGTTTTAAAAAGGTTTAGAATGATAAATTGCAGTCCAGTTTCTACATTTGTGGAAATTGGCACAAAACTAAGTAGAGAACAAAATGAGATGGATTTTGATTCAACCATATTCATAAAATCGATTGGAAGCTTGATGCATCTCACAACAACTAGGCCATAAGTCAGTTTGATTTTTAGATTCATGGACACACCAAAGACTTCACATTGGCAAGCATGAAAATTGTTATTAAGATACATTGTAGGAACTATGAATCATGGCATATTGTATTCTACTTCAAATAATTTGCAGTTGGTTGGATATACAGATAGTGATTTTGCAGGGAGTATTGATGACATAAAGAGCACATCTGGATATGCATTTCATCTTGGAACAGGAGTTGTGGCATGGGCATCAAAGAAACAACCAATAGTGACAATCTTTTCAACAGAAGCAGAGTATGTAGCAGGTATATCAACAACATGTCAACAAGTTTGGATGCGAAGAATATTGAAGGATCTAATGCATAATCAAGAGGAGTCTACTACAATCTATTGTGACAACAAGTCCACCATTGCACTATCAAAGAATCATTTTTTTCACAAGAGGACAAAGCACATTGACACTAGATATCACTTCGTTCGAGAACTTGTCAACAATGGAGAGAACTCATCCTACAACATTGCAGATCAAAGGAGCAACTTGCAAACATATTTACAAAGGCTTTAGCACAAGACCAATTTGAGTATTTGAGAGAAGCATTGGACATTGTAAATATTGATGTAATTAATAGAAATTAGGGGGGAGTGTTGGAAGAGTTAATTTCTACCTACCACCATAACTTCCACTGACTTCCAGTTCCTCCATCGACATAGTCATTGACGCTCCAAGAACTCTCTAGACTCTCGAGATCCTTCCATGGTCTCTATAAATACGAGGCAGATGTATTTGTTTTATTCATTGAACAATAAGAATTTGTATGTATGTTAATTTATGTGTTCTTCCTTTGCTTCTTCCCACTTCAGATCCTAATCCTAATATCCCAAATGTAGTAGATAACTTCAATTTTCCACTCTAAAATTGATAAACACTACGATAATACAACTACAATTACTTCTACACACATTTGGAGCTAATAAGCCAAGAAATTGTATAGATAACATGTGCCAATTGGAATCAATTGAAAACAGATTCAATGGTGATTACATTGCCTGTAGGTTTAGGCTCCGTGAGTACTTTTGGGATTCTTTGTTTCAACCTCCAAAGAATAAGTTGTTGAAGAAGAGGCTCCGTGAGTAATTTTGGGATTCTTCGTTTCAACCTCCAAAGAATAAGTTGTTGAAGAAGAGGCTCCGTGACTACTTTTGGGATTCTTCGTTTCAACCTCCAAAAAATAAGTTCTTGAAGAAGATGGGTCAGAGGCATAATGTTGCATGCTTGTCATCAGTGGATCAACGGGGAATGGAAATGGACATGGAGGAGTGGGAATTGTTGAAGAAGATGGGTCAGAGTCAGAGAGTTGCATAGGTGCCATTGGTGAATCAACAGGGAATGGAAATGGAGGAGTGATAATGTCGGCGTCTCCTTCTAACATTTGGATCACTTTACTCATCGGAGGACGACGAGATGAATTGAACTGTATGCACCACAGTCCAACTAAACTTAACCTTTTTGCGATGCCTTGTTCTTCCTCTGACATGTTTCCTTTTCTCAAATTCTCAAACTGACCCTGTTCCACTTGCTTGAAAGCCCACTCTGGATAGAAAAATTTACTTGATCTACTCTCTTTATTGTGAAAATCAATGTTCTGTCTCGCCCCCACCATCTCCATGAGCAACATACCATAGCTATAAACATCACATCTATCAGTGACAACTCCATACAACCTAGAGCACATCTCTGGGGCAGCATAACCTATTGTTCCTCTATTAGCAACAGAGATGTGGCTTTCCTCTCTATTACTTATTTGGGCTAGACCAAAATCTGCAACTTTTGGCAAAAAAGTGGCATCAAGAAGAACATTGTGAGGCTTTATATCAAAATGTAAGATGCGATTTCTGCACTCGTCGTGTAGGTATGCAATACCACGAGCTGTGCCAAGTGCGATTGAATATAGTTGTTTCCAATCCAGTTCGTCATGACGGCCTCCATGGATATATCTCTCAAGGGAACCATTCTCCATGTATTCATACACCAAAGCTTTTATGAATGCCTGGGAACAATAACCTAAGAGGCGCACCAGGTTAACATGACAGGTAGTCCCCATTGTTCCCACTTCCGTTATAAATTGTTGTTCACTCTGTTTGGATTCATCCAAAATCTTCACAGCTATCCCACGTCCAGTGGGAAGCTGTCCTTTATAAACTGTTCCAAAACCTCCTTTACCAAGCTTTTCTGCCAAGTTGTTTGTGTAAGTCATAATCTGAGCATAAGAATATCTGGTGGGAACTTGTGAGGAATAATAATTCAAAAAATTCTCAACCGAGGGAGTTCTTGAGTCGACGGGGTCGATAAACGCTAGAATGCTCTGCTCCTCGGTGGCAGTCCTCGTACAACAAAATTGCCTACGGACCACTATGCATGAAACGACTACCATGCCGAAGAGTGCACATACTCCAAAAAATATCTCTGGAAATAATGTTGAAAAATTAGAGTATAAAAGATAAGAGTGAGAAACGAAAGAGTGAGAAACGAATGGATCTGTTTTAAAGATAAGAAATTTACCTGCCGTTACTCCTACAGATAGGATATGACCTACAGTGTGATGTCCTGCAGGGAAACGAAATGGAAGTAGTGGAGTAAGATAATGAAAAGACAATAAGTTCAATAAAACAAGTTTTGGAGATCCTCACCTTGAGAGCAATTACCCTTGTAAAAACCACGACGGCAAATGCAATAATGGGCATAATAATCTGTGTCACTAAAAATACCATTTCCGTCAGCATAGAATGTGCTAATACCATCTGTTTGATAGTAACATCTTCCTCGAGTGGCAATACATGAAAGACAAGAGTCGGGTAGAGTCCATGTAATTTGGAATCCTCTTTGCTTCAATTGTTCCAAATTCTTATCACCGCCAATGTTGTAGTTCTTGTCCGTTGGAACCACTACAGAATACATATTGCAATTATGACAGAAGTCATAGTTGTTTTCACAGTAGTCATAGTTGTCCGAACCAGTAGTCATAGTATCATAGAAGTCAATGGATGAACCATTATAGAAGAACCAGTGGCGGTCCGTTTCTCCCCAATCGAGCCGCGTGAGGGTTTTGTTGATGTGCCGATTTTGTTGGGTACAGTTAAAAATTGTTCCCACTATGTATCCCTGAGAAAGACTGAAGATTGAGTAAGAAGGGTAGGAAAGTGAGGAATGGTCGAAGACATTCTCAGCATATAAGACTGAGGAATCGCCGAAGTGTATATCTTGGGCGATTTGAAGGGTTCGGGTATAGTAGGACGATTCCGTGATATTTCCAATTACTCTCGCACGGAATTCATCGCTAGGCTGATCGTACAAGGTAATTTGAAGGGTCCGATTGTCTAAGCAGTCAGAATGTCCAGGACCACATTTTCCGAAGGGATATCGGATGATCGAATTGCCACAAATAGAAGGAGCGCAGTCTTTATAAGATGGATAGTCCTCCTCATCTTTGGCGAAAAAGGTGACGATGCCTGAGAAATACAGTAATAATAGCGTAGCAATAATAATAACGATAGGAATGACGATGCCGCGGCAAGAGGAGCTCATTTTCCCACTCCAAGCAGAGAGAATGTGAGTTTGTGCAGAGAAAATGTAAGAGTGATGGGAGCGAAGATAATTTGAGTAGTGTGTAGAGAGAATTGCAAAGAGAATTTAAGAGTGGTGTATTGACTTGAGGACCAACCACGTGGAAGTCTTCGGAGGCGGCTGGAAGAAGGTGTGAGGCCGCTGGAAAAGACGGTGGATTGTCTTCGACTTGACGACCAAAGACGTGGAAGTATACTGAGGCGGCTGGAAGAATTTAAGAGTGGTGTGAGGCAGCTGGAAAATAGGATGAGGGGAGAAAAACAAAATCGATGCTGAGGCCAGTGGAAAATACGATGGATTGTCACGACCAACGACGTGGAAGTCTACGTAGGCCGTTGAAAAACCGGATGGCTGACTCGTTTGGGGACATGTATTTGACGTATTCTAAACGTTTTATCTTTGGGTTGCTTGGATTTTATTTATTTTTATTTTTTATCAATTTTACTTCAATTAGAAAATACTACTGTTTTAAAAATTGTTGTTTTATGATTACATAAAATTATTTATGTAATAAATAATTTTAAAATAAAAATTACAATTTCACTAAAAATTATATTATTGAAAAATTACAATTTCATCAAAAAAAAATTATATTATTGTATTCTTGAATAATGTGGAAGTCTACTGAGGCGGCTGGAAGAATTTAAGAGTGGTGTGAGGCCACTGGAAAATACGGTGGATTGTCTTGAATTGAGGACCAACCACGTGGAAATCTTCGGAGGCGGCTGGAAGAAGGTGTGAGGCCGCTGGAAAAGACGGTGGATTGTCTTGAATTGAGGACCAACCACGTGGAAGTCTTCGGAGGCGGCTGGAAGAAGGTGTGAGGCCGCTGGAAAAGACGGTGGATTGTCTTCGACTTGACGACCAAAGACGTGGAAGTCTACTGAGGCGGCTGGAAGAATTTAAGAGTGGTGTGAGGCAGCTGGAAAATAGGAAAATACTGAGGCAGCTGGAATTTAAGAGTGGTGTGTGCAGAGAGAATTGCAAAGAGAATTTAAGAGTGGTGTCTTGACTTGAGGACCAACCACGTGGAAGTCTTCGGAGGCGGCTGGAAGAAGGTGTGAGGCCGCTGGAAAAGACGGTGGATTGTCTTCGACTTGACGACCAAAGACGTGGAAGTTTACTGAGGCGGCTGGAAGAATTTAAGAGTAGTGTGAGGCCCCTGGATATGTGTTGTATTTTTTAATAATAAATATTTTCATTCTTTCATCCTACATAAATGTTTTCAGCTGGAAGATTTTGATTTTAAGAGTGGATATGTGTTGTATTTTTGAATAATAAATGTTTTCACTCCTATATTTTAAATGTTTTCACTTCTATACCCTAAGTAAATGGATGATTGACTTCGCTTAATTGGTCTCTTTCAATATGCTTTGATTTAGGGATATGTCTTGTATCTTTGAATAATAAACATTTTCACTCCTCTATCCTCACAATGTTGGCTTTGGCTCTTTAATATATTTTGATTTAGGAATATGTTTTGTATCTTTGAATAATAGATATTTTCACTGATGTGTTGTATATGGATGGATGATTGACTTGACCTGTCTCTTTCAAGATACTTTGATTTATGGATATATGATTTGGAATGGATCAGTATATTATTTGTCATTTATCTCTATGCTTTTAGAGTGAAAAAAATTAGAGGAATCAACTTACATGGTCATTTTAGTAGCAAGTTCCAGTCTGGAAAATTGTGGTTCACAACTTTTCGAAGCCATTTTGAGGCATTAAATGCAATTTTCTGGGGTTTTGGTGTTCAAAACTTATAGCCACCCCCTTGATAGTGTTCTAAACTATGAAACCTATCCAACAGTGCAAATTGTGTGTCAACCAAAGCTCATATGCAAAAGTTATGTCTCCCATGAGTTGACCTACCATGTTGACCACCATGATATGAGAGGATGCCATGTCATTCCCGTTACTCATGCATATGGGGCTAGCCATGTATGTAATTTCAAGAATATTATAGAAGTTTCAAAACCTTATCACATTTTAGGGTTGAGAAAGTCAAAAACCTACTCCTAGATGGCTATCAGGCTCTGTTAAATACCGAACCACTAGGAGGAGAAGGGGTTTCATTCTATGTTATTGTATTTTGTTTCTATAGTAGAGAAAAACAACTTCGAGTGGGAAAATTATGGAGCATAACAAAGGGCGTTAATGTTCTATAGCATCCTAATAGGTCAGAGGTCTTAGGTCACTCTATAGAGAGTGTCTTCTCCTTTCTACTTGCATTACTTCCATACCAGAAAAGAGAGCAGAGCAACCTCACCTTGTAGTTGGGTTTTCTCCTGTAAGGGTTTCCCAAAGAAAACATTTGTGTTGTTTTGTAGATGGTGTGTGAATGTACTTTACTGAACTCTCTATTTTCCACATTTTATCTATTTCATGCATAAGAAATTATCGAGGTGGATATCAGTGGCCACCCACCTATTCCAACTGGCTCACATGAAGTTTTGATTTTGGTAGTTATTTTCCTATTTTTCACGTCCTGAACTTCCGGGGCCATTTTGAGGCCCTAAACAACGTTTTTTGGGCTTGCCACAATCACATTCTTGGTAAAGTTAGAGTGTGACAACATAATGTGTATTCCTCGGATAGACCTTTCCAACAGGATATCGTGCACCAAAAACAAAGATCATATGCAAAAGTTACGACCCCGGGAAGTTGATGTACCAACTTACCCCGACAGTGCCCACATGACTTTTGGTGCTTCATCTCCTAGGGTTAGGTTTTTGGATGTATATGGTTTTGGCATTCATGTTTATTGTAAAAAGGATTTTGGAGCCTCATTGTGCTCATCTTCTTGCGAATGAGCGCAACCGTCACATCTCTTCTCAGAGATAAACCACCACCATTCTAGAAAACTTGTTTTCAGTCTGCATTTTACAGTTCCAGCATATTTCTTTATTGAATAGAATCCATTTTTATTGTATCTATGTATTCATCATTGTGTCTCTATGTTAATAACATTAATAATATGTGTTCATTTTGTTATGCTCATAAAATATGGATCGGTGATTTCAGAGCGGTCTGCTCCTTGTTGTTCTCAGTGCATGGTGCATGTCCTCGACAAGGTCAGGGTACAAAGAGTTGGGTCTCGAGCTTGTTTCTCTTGAGGACAAGAGCTCTTGCATGCCCAAGCGACCTTCTATGGCAGGAGAAAAGAAAGATGACATCACATGATATCCTTTCAAACTGTTGCTAGAGGAAGCCCTCGCGCAACAGAGGAACCGAGTGATGGATAGTGTTGCGCAAATGCTTCGACGACTACCAACACACGATGCATATTCTTCGAGCAAAGGCATTGCGCCCTTCAAGGTACGTATCAACTTTGATATTCCTATATCTGATGGTCAGATAGATGTGGATGTTGTAGCCAAATGGTTGAATCTACTAGAAGGGTATTTTTTTGTCCATAACTTTTCCAATAGAGAAAATTTTACTTTTGCGCTCTTCAAATCCATCCCTCATGTCAAAGTTTGGTGGGAGACTTTCTATGAGCAAAAGGCAACAAAGTAACCCTCATTATTTACAGTCGCACTCACCTGGGAGTCCTTCAGAGATGCCATTAAGGAACAATACTACCATGTTGGAAGTTATGATGACCTATATACAAAATGGACCACACTACAGCAGGAAAGGGACCAAGTAGTGCTAGATTTCATAAATATCTTCTATACCTTGTGCACCAAGCTGGGTATCAAAGATTCTAAGCAACAACTGGTGCTCAAGTACTGCATTTTTCTGCATAGATACATCTAGGCAGAAATGGAGTTTCTGGACATCTCATCCTCGGGTGCGACCTATCGATATGTTGTCAAAATCGAGTAGAAGATTAAATAAAAGACATGACAGTTTGGGTCTATGAAGCCCTCACAGTAGAAGCACAGCAAGGGAAGCCCCAACCCGCATAACAAAGGGTAGAGAAAAGAGGGACAACCTCAAGACAACCAGTCTAATCCGTAAACAAAGAAGGACAATGGAAAGACATTGAGAAGTTGTGTGACTTCCATAAGATCCCCTAGCATAACACTGTTAATTGCCACTCAAAACAGTCATTGGTGGATGGGGTGAAAGACTTTGAATCAGATGTTGATTACGACTCTAAGTTAGAACCAGAAAAGGGGAGACCGATCATTGACGTGGAACCCAGTGCCACTATTTCTACCACCAAGATCCAGCCCGATGAACCTAACAAGCTAGAGGAAGGCAAGCCCCTCTTTCATTCATAGATGTGGGTGAAAGGCACCCCGTTGCACTTCATCGTTGATAGTGGTAGCCAGAAGAACCTCATCTCATCGAAGGTAATCAAGCAGTTGGCCCTATCGACAACGACGCATCCGCAACCCTACACCATCAGATGGCTCCACCAAGGAATTGATCTTCGCTTCATCCAATAGTGTCACCTGTCCTACGACATCAAGCCCTTCAAAGATGAGGTATTGTGTGATGTTGCTCCCTTTGAAGTTTCTGATGTTCTTTTGGGCCAACCTTATTTATGGAAATGGCATGTTGTATATGAGTTTAGGCCTCATAGTGTTATTATTACTTTGGACAAAATATTGTACAAGATACCTGAGGTAGTCCCACCTAGTGCCATTTCCTTGATCTCTACCGAGAAATGCAGGAAGGTCATATCTTTGACCGAGAAGTTTTTCTTCTTCATGATTCATTCTAAGAGTGAGTGAAAGTTTGCAACCACACCTATGGCCTCCACGACCGACCTCTCCATGCAACAAAAGAAAGTGGATAAGGTTACGGAAGAATACAAAGACACATTCTCCTCACTTACTGGGGTACCTTTGCATTCTTAGGTCAAGCATTCCATCAATCTAACCCTTAGCACACGACTACCTAATGGGCCAGTTTATCCCCACTCTCTATTAGAAAATGAGGAGATCAAGCCTCGGATTCAAGAACTTCTCCAAAAGGGGCACATCTTACCCAACTCATCACCTTGGGGAATCCCAATCATGCTTGTGCAGAAGAAAGATGGGACTTGGTGGCTCTGCATTAATTACCAGGCCCTAAATAAAATCACATTCAGGAACCGGTGCTCGATTCCCCAAATTGACGATCTCCTTGATCATATCAAGGGAGCGAAATACTTCAGTAAGAATGATCTGAAGTGTAGCTACCATCAGGTCCCAATATAGCAGACAGATGTATGGAAGACTTCCTTCAAGTCAAAACAAGGTCGTTTTGAATGGATGGTCATGCCCTTTAGTTTGACGAATTCCCCAACAACTTTCATTAGGAGGATGGATGATATATTTCAGCCTTTCACCAATTATTTTTTGGTGGTGTATGTAGATGGCATTCTCATCTACAACACGACCTAGACTGAACACTTGCAACATATTTAGCAAGTTCTGCATACTTTGAGGCAACACAAGCTATATGCTAACTTGGAAAAATGCTCCTTCGGCATGGACAGGGTCGAGTACCTAGGATACATTGTTAATGAGCATGGTGTGCATGTGGATCCAACCAAGATCTAGGTCATTCGTGACTGGACAACCCCAACCACACTCACTAATATTTGGAGCTTCTTGGGCCTTGCCAATTTCTATTGCGGGTTCGGGTTTGGATTCTATTTCTATTGCATGGGCCCTCAACCAAGTAACCAAAGGTGGTGGTAAGGCAAAGTTTGTGTGGGGCCTGTCACAACAACAAGCATTCAAGAATTTGAAGAAATGTTTGTGCTCAGCCCCAGTGCCCTCATTACCCGACCTGCAACAACCCTTTGAGATCGAGACAAATGCTTCAAACTATGCTATGGATGCAGTTCTCATTCAACACAGACACCCTGTGGCCTATCATAGTGAGATACTATCAGATGTCATCCATAAGTACCCTACTCACTGTTAAAATATTTGATGTTTTCGTTTAACCATAAACAATATCACAATATTGTCACCCAACCATAGACACGTAGGCACCCCCGAGCACCATAACCTTTGACAGATAGAATGATTCTGGAAGCAACACTAGATCTAACAGATAACCAAGAGAGAGCACACCTCTCTCCAAAGATAGTTTACCAAGCAGAAATTCCCAAACCACATACAAAAAACCAAATACCAAGTTGCAGTTGTTGCAACTGGACTCCTTCTCTAGACATGCGCACCACTTGCTTGAGTGAAAGTGTGTGTACAAATGAACTCAAGAACCCTCTATTTATAGTGCTCTTTGTCACATGTCTAGGTCGACTTCTCCTTCTAAATAATAATACTTTAATATTAATTATTTTATTGAGTCGACTTGTCTTCTAGGGTTATTACACATCTATTTAGGGTTTCTCTAGCTTCCAGAATATTCTAATCTATCAAGAGGTTACACATGGAGTTTGATACCTCCCACAAATACCATAATATCAACACTTGTGAAAAATAAATGTACTCCATTTTGCAAGTCTGTCGCTAGTGGAGGCATTACATTCTCGAGAAGGAGACAATCATCCAAACTGATCATAAGCCGCTACAGTTCATGCAGACACAAGGAAAATTTCATAATGACCGCCATCACAAGTGGTCAACATACTTGCAACAGTTCCACCTCAACATCAAGTATAAGACAGGAAGTACCAACCACGTCGCTAATTTCCTCATCCAACCTCCAATCGCAACACTCACCACGGTTCTAGACTCTTATGGCCATGATACCTCTGAATGGCCCCAACTCTATGAGAAATATCCTAGCTTCGCCACCACCTACCAGATGTTGGGCGCAAACACATCGGTCACTAATTTCCATCTTCAAGACGAGTTGTTGTGCCAGGCCATCTATGTCTTCCATCAAGCAAGTGAGCGAAGCTAATTTGGGAAGCCCACCATAGTCGGGTGGCAGAACACTTCGGCATGGAAAATATAGTGGTAGTGTTGCAACAACCTTTCTACTGGTCGAAACTTCGATAGGATGTCAACAAGTATATCAGGTCCTGCACTACCTATGCCATTGCCAAACCAGACACTAACAAACAAGGCCTATACATCCCTCTACCTACTCCTGATAGGGACTAGGAATCCATCTCAATGGACTACATGTCATGCCTTCCGTTTACCAAGCATGGAAATGACTGTGTTTTTGTGGTTGTTGATCACTTTTCCAAGATGGCAATTATGGTTGCTTGCAAGAAGAGCATCACAGCGAAGGCCATTGCCAAGCTCTTCTTTGAATGAGTATGGGTACATTTTGAAATACCACAAACCATTATCTTAGATTGGGAAAACCGGTTCCTCAACACATTCTAGTCAATCCTCTAGTCACTGTTGGACACCAAGCTCACCAAATCCACTACCTTCCACCCCCAGACAGATGGCCAAACTGAGGTTGTCAACTAGATGATTGTGCATATCATGTGCATGTACAATTCCAAGCATCCCTGCACATGGGATGAGAGTCTTCCCTATGTTCAGCATAGCTACAATAGAGCCATACATAGTTCAATCGACCACAACCCCTTTCATGTAAGGTTGGGATTTCAACCATTGGATCCCATGGATGTTGCACTACCCATTGCGGCCACCCAGGCAGACTCATCCCATGCTCAAAATGAAGCTAACAAAGCCACCCGATACATTGAGCAGATCCAACATATTCTCCAACAGGTTCAAAATATTTTACAAAAGTTCAACACCAAGTACAAGCAGCGCCATGATCAACATTGGGTGCCACACAATTTTTAGGTGGGAGACAATTTTTGGTTGCACTTGCAGAAAGAATGCCTTACAGGGCCCCATCAGAAGCTTTGTCCTCTGTTATGGACGTTAGATCATCACCAAGGTTTTGGGTATGTGTTATATTCTTTGCAGGGGGGTTAGATGGGGGTGCATGGGGGCAGAGCCCCCTACACGAGGGTTTGGGAGCAGCGCCACCGAAAAAAAAATTTCTGCATCGGGACCGCATTATATTTAGGTGGTTTTTCGGCACATGGTTTCTTTGCTGATGGTTTTCTATTTCCGGTTAAGGAATTAGGGTTTTGGACTAATCTAGGTCATTGGGTTAGGGTTTTGGATGCCAATGGATCCTATATGTCATTTTTATTGTAAACATTGTAACACAATGAATGAATATAGAATATGATGGTTTTCTCGGTTTGGGTTTCTAGGGGAAACATCTCTGTGTAATGTTTGAATTTTCCATTGTATCTTTTATGTTCCTTTTCTAAATATCTGTTTGCAGTAGATATTGTACAAGTTTAGAATTTACACAAGGTTGTGGGTGACAATTCTTTTGATCTCAACATTCCCCCCTTCCTTGGTTTGCACCTAGTGTTTAATGTGGATCTCTTTCGACCATATTTTCCACCAATATTGGACACCTCAGAGATAGCAGAAAAATTGACACCAAGAGAGCTCAACCCTGTCTGCATCAACAAGAATCCAATGATCAGATCATGGACACACAAGTCAAGGGAAATATTCAACAGAGGATCCAACTTTATCAGGTTGTCAAAGCAGGGCAGCTCCTGCACCAAGACAAGTGGCTCACCGGGGTCCAAATTAAGTAGAAATTTCCTCATCTAATGGGGGAACTCAACACAATGGAGATCATTGATTCCTAAGGGGGGAAGATTGATCCAGGTGGATATTAGTGTACACCCACCTATTCTTGTCTCACATGCAGTTTTGATTTTTGGAGTTATTTTCCTAGTTTTCGTGTCCTGAAAATTTGGGGCCATTTTGAGGCCCTAAACAACCTTTTTTGAGCTTTCCATAGTGACATTGTACAAAAAATCAAACTGTGATAGAATAATGTGTAGTCCTCAGATATACCTTTCCAACGGGCTATCATGCAACTAAAACATATATCATATGCAAAAGTTATGACCTCGAGAAGTTGATGTACGAACTTACCCCAATGGGGCCCACATGACTTTTGGTGCTTCATCTCCTAGGGTTAGGTTTTTGGATGTCTAAGGTTTTGGAATTCATGTTTATTGTAAAAAAACTTTTGGAGCCTCATTTTACTCATCTTCTTGTGAATAAGTGCAACCATCACATCTCTTCTCATAGATGAGCCATGACCATTCTAGCAAGCTTGTTTTCAGTGTGCATTTTACAGTTCCAACATATTTCTTTATTGCATAAAAGTCAATTTTATTGTATCTTTGTATTTCTCATTGTGTCTCTATGTTAATAAAATTAATAATTTGTGTTCATTTCGTTCTGCTCATAAAATCCGGATCAAATAGAAGATCAATAACTAAATATTCTAGAATCTAAATGAATTTAACCTTCATATTGTAGATTTCAGTTTTATTTATCATATTTGTTGTGACAAACTATTCTAGTAGAATATCCACGACAATTTACAAATCAACATACCTTTCATATTTGAATAATATACATTCTAACTCCTCTATCCTATGCCAATAGATGATTGACTTAACTTTATATGTCTCTTTAAATAAACTATTGATTTAGGGATATGCCTTACTTCTTTGAATCGCTCCTCTACCCTATAAAGTGTGCAATGTTAACTCTAGCTAGTTCTACCAACATCCACATGAATTGATTAATTAATAATTTTACATACTTTTATATTAATAATGTATATCTCAGCTACATATGGTATTATAACAATTTTCTTTCATTATCATAGACAATGGATTCATATTTTCAATGTGATTGCCTTTTGACAATTTTAGAATTGAATTTTGTTCATTCGTCTAACGAATATATCACAAACATGGTATTGATTACAAGAATAATTTTCATGCACACATTAACATAGTCATTGTGTATATCATCCCTTATTCATGTGGACATATGTATAGAGGAGAATTAGGTAGATTTAGTGAAAATTGTGTGAGTCTACAACATATGCATGTGAATAAAATTGTCTTAGTTGAACATTCACAAGCTATAAAGCATCATGCATGTATTTAGGATGTAAAAGTCATAGCTAGGATAAATAACTAAACTGGGGGGTTGTTGAAGAAGCAACTGAGATGATAGAAAGACAAACAAATAATCTGAACAGAGACATTAAATGGATTCAACACATGGTTCAATATGTTACTAAATAAATTTGGCATCGAATCAAAATTTGTGTTGATTGTATTACATTGCTTATACACTTATTGCTTCTTCAATCTAATCATAATAATCATCATGAAGATGAGTTCAAAAGGTTGACCCAAAACATCAATACCAAAATTAATTCAGCATGATTCTATCTAGAAATTATATCTAACAAATAATCAATTTCCTCTTTTTACTTTATGCTGAATAGATTATTATCATTGATGTCAAAGGTAAGTATTTAAATATAAATATTCAAAGGAAATGCAAATTCAAGAAATACAAAGTGGAAGTGGAATAGAAAAAAAGTTACATGAAAGTGGATTAAATATGAAATTTTCTTGTGGTGTTCTTGGCACTATTTTCTCTCTAAGAATCTCATGGTATGAATAGTAATCATCAAACTCCTTGATGCAATATTCACCTCTATTTTCTGATCTGAGACACTTCAAAAAAAATTCGGTCTCATTCTCAACCAAAGCTTTCCATTTCTTAAAAGTATAAAAACATCAGATTTTTGTTGAATGCAATAAACCCAAGTTTTTCTAGTTGCATCATCAATAAAAGTAACATAATAACGAGAGCCACCAAGAGATGATACCTGAGTTGGTCCCCATACATATGTATGCACAAGCTATAACATTTCACTCTTCTTTTCTTTTCCAACTCTGAGAAATGTGACTCTCTTCTATTTTCCATAAATACAATGCTCACAGAAATCCAAATCAATTTGTTTAAGATCTGGCAACAATTTTCTTTTGTGAAGTATCTGCATCCCCTTCTCACTCATGTGTCCAAGCCTGTGATACCACAGTGTTGTATCCACTCCTATAGAAGCTAAAGAGATAGAAGAGTCAATATTACCAGTACATAAATACAATGACCTACCTTCTCTCATTTTTCTATCACCGGTGATCCTTTGGTGACCTTCCACGCGTTATCTGTAAATATGGATATATACAACCTTCACTTTCCAACTGCCCTATTGACACAAGAGTTTTCCTTAGATTTGAAACATGTCTTACCTCTTTCAAAAACCATTGGTTTCCATTCTTTGGTTTTATTTGTACCTTACCCATTCCAACAATTTTGCATGGTGCATCATCACCCAAATGAACCTGTCCAAAATCACCTTGAACATAATCTAAAAAATGTTTTCTATGGGGTGTGGCATGAAATGAAACCCCTGAATATACTACCCAAGTGTTGTGGGGAAAATCTCCCTATGGACTAGCAAATAGAGTTCAGACTTTGCATGCAGATATGATCGAAGAGAAACTACTTTCTACCTTCATCCCTAGATTTAAATCCTCTTTTCTTAGTGAATGCATGGAAAGATCAACCTACCTCGTTCTCGGAATTTGATGTCGATCCTCCATTGTACTTGATTACTTGTTCGCAATACTCCTTCCAAAGCTGACCTGCATCCAAGACAAGCAACAACTACGCATGCATCCTACTTATATACTAATGGGTTAGAAATACAAACATATACTAATCAAACTATAAAAGTTCATGAATTGGGATGGGAAAATCATTTTCTTTATTACTTTGAATGAGTCAACTTACAAAAGTTGAGACCGGCCACCGCTCCTTGAACCTGATCCTGGGCTCCTCTTCTACTATCCTCCAACTTCTTTGTTTTGAATCTCCTTTGGCACAAGGAAAGGCTAAAGGGTTGGGACAATGGGAATACATAAATGGGCAGAGTTTCTTTGATATATTTTTTCTCCTTCCAAATGGGACCCCTATCCCTTCTTTTATAGGCTAGAAGGAGCTAGGTATTTGGACGAACCCTCGGCCATGAATGGCCAGGAGTTTTAGTTAACTCACCCGTAGCTTTTGTGTTTCGTCAGCAACTTTCCTTTTTTCGTGCTTTTGTCAGTCCACGTGAGCTGTTTTGGGTCAGCCAGCATGTACACCCATGCAATAATGGATTAGGGCACGTGGGCCTTTATAAAAGAGGATTTTCAAAGAGTTTTTTAGCAGTGCTTTGGAAAAGAAAGGATATGAGATGGCCTGATGCCAGGTAAGCATGTGTGGTGCAATTTAGGGTTATAACAGATGCCCCCTAATGCGTGAGGTCAAAAGAGCATCTGATGGCCAAAATACATTACCAATATTTACTGATGTGTTGAACGATTGAGCCCAAGGATCAGGAACTGGGAGGCGCCCTTTGAAAAATAACACATGTCTCACCGAGGCGGGCATACCCATGCTTGGGATAAAATAGAATCATGCCTACCAATCAAATACACTGTAGATCCATGTCAAATAACTATAAAGAGTAGCCGTGAACAATACACAGCGGAGCTACATCTTGAAATAAAAAAGATATACATATAGAGTATCCATCTTCCAGAAGTTGATTCGGCCTGATGGCAGGAGATGAGATCTTCATAGCTTGAGCAACAACTTCAAAATCTTTAAAACTCGGGTAGGAGTGTAATATGAGTGTACGACTGCACTACCCAGAGGTCTTTGATGGCTCATTGGTCATGGACTTGATAATCTTGATGATCAGACTAAAGGCTTCAATGATTTTGAACAAGGACTTGATTGGATGTTTAGGATGGCCGGGTATGAGGACAAGAGACATATTTCAGAGGGTCTGACTTAGGTTTGGTGACAAACTTCCCTTGGATAACAACACAACAAATGATGAGACTCAGGCAACATGGTAGTAATCATAAGTCTACGAAGCAGGAGGCATCACAAACTCTCCATATGTTTGGAAGGATAACCAAACGGTGGAGGACACAACTCTATATAGCGAGAAAAGATTCCTAAGGTCGTACTACATCCCATAGTCTGATGAACAAACAAAAAGATGTGCTTTATCCAAGGGCGACTCATTATGCTGCCAATAAAGAAAATACTTTTCCCTTCCTCTTTTTGGGGTATATTTGATTTTTTTTGTTCTTTTCAATAATTATGAAAAAAGAATAAAGGAATATTACGTCACAAAGGAGGAACGAGTGTTGCAAACATACAAGTTCAAGGCACAAGGAAAAGACTGATGTTCTAGTAGAATGATACTTGGGAAAAATCCTCTAGGGGCCAAAAGTGTTAAGAAGCAGAAGAAAATTGTTACAAGGTTAGCGTATAAGGTATGCAAACGCAGTTAACAAAACACACAATGGTAACATCCTTCGATGTAAGTTTAACGAGTCTAGAGAAGGTAAGCTTGATGGTTTTTCATGTTTAGAGAGTCTGAAAAAACATAAAAGGGAACTCCATATGGGTACCTTTTTCGAAGGTAGTCTAGTCAATTCGAAAAAGGGGTAAACTAGCACCGACAAGACGTCTATTCAAAACCATTTTAACGAGTGTGATAAAGACAAGATCACTCGGCCATTTTTTCATGTTTAAGGAGTCTGAAAAAAACTTAACTATGGACTCCATCAGGAATGTTCTTCTGGACCAATTTTAACGAGTGTGAAAGAATAAGGTCACTCGACAATATTTTCAATTTTAGGGAGTCTGAAAAGAGCTTAACTATGGACTCCATGAGGGTTCCTTCTTCGTAAATTTAGTCGCTCAGGCCCGAAAAAGAGATAAAATTATACCTGAGAGTACTCTTCTATAGAGTTGAAGTTCCATAGAGTATACCTTTGTTCGTACAGTTGACCGTCCGGACCGAAAAAGGGGTAAACTACTGCCAGACAGACATGACTTCAAATTTCAGTTTAACGAGTGTGAAAGGACACAAGATCGCTCGACAATATTTTCATGTTTAGAGGGTCTGAAAAGGGCTTAAAATAAGACCCGTTATTTTTTGGGAGTCCTGAGGGTAAGATCAAGAGTGAAGAAGAATCATGCAAGTGAGACTCAAACTCATATTCAGGAAATACTATAAGGACTCCCGATCCTACAGTGTTTTAAAGACGGCATGGACACCATAATGCAACCAGGACCTACCTAGGGCATCCATGTTCTGGTAAGATCTACCACCATGTTGCGACACTTCTAAAGCAAATATGATGGTTCTATGTCACAACCTGATGGGATTGATCTTATGGCAAAGGAAAAAGACAACGAGACACAAAAGTCGGGGTAGTAACCTAACCTATATGCTCAAGTTGATTCTTGGAAAAAATTTCATGGACCGTCAAAATTTCCTCAAAACTCAAAAAAAATGTCCCAATACTTGATCAAATCCCTCCCATATAATTCCTGAATCACTCTAAATGGTTTTTGGTATAAAGAAAATGATAAGGGAGGCAAAAAAAGTGACAAAAAGAGGCCAAAAAGTCTATAAATAGAAGTTGGCAGCTCATTATCACCATTGCTGATTTGAAAATTGACTCTGGAGGCAAAAGACCCCCTTTGATAAAAATGGTGATTCTGGGAGCTACAATGGACGAAACGAACTTCCGTCTGGACCAAGTAAGTACAAACTCCCCTATCTAGCTATTCAATTCTTTAATTTGGTTTTTTATTTCATGTTTTGGGTGGGCGTTGACCTTTAAAAAGTCGTCCCTAGGTCCATGCGGGTTGTCTCTGGATAGGTTGTGTGTACACTCGGGCAGAGTAAAACTTGCCCGCGTGTACACGCGATTGTCACCTAGACAACATGCATGGACCCCCCTTTATGGACAAAAAGAACTAAAGAGCAGTCACTCACCCTCCTGAACTTGGTTGTTTTGGCAGGATGTATGTCCACTGGAGGGAAAGGGAGCATGAAGAAGTTAGTGAGTTGGTTGCGGGAGATCTGAATGTTGTGGCCGCATTGATGCAATGTGGTTTGCTAAAGTTCTTCCTGTGTCCGTTTATGCGAGTGCAACCGAGGCTATTGAATTCCTTGGTTGACTATTGGCACCCTGATGTAGAGGTCTTCATGCTAGAGAGGCAATCATTAGTGCCCACCACCGAGGATATCTATTTTTTGATTGGCCTCTCAAGGAGAGGGGAACCAATCAATTTCAGGACATTTCCATTGGGGCCACATAACATAGCAGAACTGATAGCCCTGCACTGTGAGGCTGGGACAAACCGTTTGAGCTACCAGGTGCCCATAAGTAATATTACTAACCTATTGTTGCAAGCGATATTATTGCTCATTGGGTGGATTACCGGTTCAACGGCCTTGCATCAGGCGTCCCACGCATAGATGAACTGTGCTATCCAGTGCTTGAATTCACAAATTTTTGACTGGATTACCACACTACTGGAGTGTATGAAGAGGCAATTGACAGATTTCCATCAGCAGACACAGAGGAATTTCGGGTTCAGGACTATTTTTTGTTCATTCTTTTTCGAGAGAGTTCTGAGCTTTAGTCCTCGCGAAGTGGTACGAGGACATCAGGCCTCTTTTATTTTTTTATGTATATGGGCAGTATTACTGCCGCGACAGGGTGTTGGAAGGACCAATGAGTCTTTCGATGATGACTTTTTTGCATGGTTGTCCCGGCAGATCCCTGTGATCGAGGATTACCCATATGCAAGGATAGACTTTTCTAGAGATCCTGAGATACCCGTGCCTCCTGGTGAGGAGTGAGGGGAGATGGGTAAGTCTCCACCTTTGTAGTTTTTTTTTTGTATATGTAATTTTTATGTCGCTTTTGTTATATATATCATTTTTTTTATATGCCAGAGTATTTGATGGATATACGTTTGTTTCATGCAGATGTGGGACCAGTGCGACCTACCAATTATGCATGGAACAGGCGTTGTCCTCGGCCAGAAGCCGCAGCTACCACTGCCGGGGGACCAACAGTAGCAGGAAACCTCCCAGTCGGGGAGGCTGAGAGGGTACTTAGATGAGTTGAGCAGGACTTTATTGCACTCACTCGCACAGTCCCAATGGCAGAGAATGAGAACCTGTCACCATCCATGCAGCCTCATGTAGTGGGGGCACCTCGGACATGGGTTCGATTGTTTAGGCATTTAGCCCATGTTGTTGACTAGTATAATAGGGCCCATAGGCCTTGCACCTATCTAGACTTTTTACGTGCCATGAGCACTACTTGTTATTGGTCCTATTTTTGAGGCGCTTGCATCCATCTATCTACTCTGGTTACTTTATGATACTATATATGGTTTTTTGATCTTTTGTGTCTTATGGATTATGTGTGCAAAAATGTATTTACATTCTTATGTCAATGTTCTTTCATATGTGTGCAATATGCCAATCTAAAATTTGATTAGCTAGAGTATCTGTAATTTGGTTTAATCTCCTAGGAACATGAAAATATGTAATATAATGAAAGTTTCATTCTAAGAGACGTACCCTAAGGAATTGTCGGTGTAAGGTTGGATCATGAACCCGATATACTCTGTTTAACTGAGACACAACCAGTTGAGCGTTGAGATAGACCCGAAGATGAGAGATACCCAATGACAAGGCATCACGAAGCATCTCAATAACTGCACTATACTCGGCGACATTATTTGTGGTTTAACCTAAGCATATACCTCTGGAAGATAACAACTGGCCCTGAGGTGTAAATATTACTCAAGCTGTGGAGGCAAGCCTCCGAGTGTGCCGACTAGCACCATCTGCATACCCATGGAACACCTCAGAATCACTTGGCATCTGCCTTATTGATGAAAGATAACATCAATGACATGTTGAAAAGGTGAGAAACCGGTTGCAGTATTAACAGATGTTCGGTAAGCCCATAATGTCGAGTATAACATCAAATGCCAATTTGACTTGGCTGATTTGATAGTTCGTTGTAGAATAGTCTTAATAGTTTTGTTTACAGCTTCCACCTGCCCATTGGCTTGGGGGTAGTAGGGTGATGAATTCTCTTGCCGTAACCCAAGCTTTGATGTTAATTCGGTCATCATTTGGTTATGAAAGTGACTGCCATGGTTAGTAACAATCTCTCTCAGGACGTCGAACCTTGCTATAATCTGGTTGAATAAAAAGAGAGCTGCAGTCTCTCCATCATCTTTAAACGTTGGCATAGCTTCGACCCACTTAGTGAAATAGTCTACAGCTATGATGATATAGTGGTGCCCCCTTGCTGAAGGGGGGTTGAAAGTAGTGTAATCAATCCCCCACTTGGTGAAGGGACCAACTGTGATGACAGGAAACATGGGAGCAGGATGTGCCCTCATCTTCCGAGAGAAGACTTGGCATGGATGGCACTTCTTGACCGATTCTATACAATCTTTGATAAGTGTCGGCTAGAAGTAACCTGCTCGTAGAATATTTTGGGTTGTTGCCAACCCAGACAAATGACCACCAGAAGCTTTGGTATGGCAATCGTTAAGCACAATAATTGCCTCCTCATGAGTGAGACATCGACATAAGATGCGGTCTACACCTCTCTGATAAAATGTATCATCGAGTATGAGATAATTCTTAGCCTGATGGCATATATGCCAACAGAAAGAACATTGGTCTGGCAGTTGGATGAGTATCAAGAAACCAACAGAAGGGGACAGGCCGAAATCTCTGAAACCTTGAAGAAAGTTGATGAGAATCTACAGAAAATGAATGAGAACCAAACTAGGATAACTGACCTTCTGATGCAAGTAACCCATCAAGGAAAACATCCTGATATGTATGGGAATAAGGAGGCTACAGGGTCCGGTGGAACCCATGAGCAAGTCAGATATAACCTGTAGAAAGCATCAGGATCCAAAGGAAGTCTTGGAGGTGGCACATTCCATGGGAAGATGGGTAGTAGGACCAATCATAGGCCATACATGCTAGTGTTCACAGATGAACCACTAGGCCAACACTTAGGTAGCAGAGCTAACCCCAGACCATACATGCCCACATTCACAGATGAGCAAGGGCAGCATGAACAGGTTGAAGATTTTGTGGAACAGTTAGCCAGGAGTACCAGGGAATACTACAACTTGGATATGAAAGTTCAAAGACAAATGTCCCTAGACCAGTATTGTCAACTCAGGTATAGAAACCAGACTAGGACAAACCACAGGGGCAGCTTTGAGTTTGAGCGAAGGGCAGGGAAGATAGAGATTCCATACTTTGATGGTACGGCTAAAATGACAGCACAAGCATGGGTGTAGAAGCTGGATACTTACCTGCATCTTAACCCCATGAGAGAGATAGAGGCCATCAAGTTTGCCACTATGTACTTGGATGGCAAGGCCCACAACTGGTGGTACCATGGGCTCACCACACTCGGCCACAACCAGATTGTATCCTATACAGAATTCACTCAAAGGCTCATTGATAGATTTGATCTAGGAGATCCTGAGTTACATTTCTGGGAGCTCACCCAACTCAAGCAAATAGGTACGGATGAGGCATACATTGATGAGTTCTAGAGGTTGGTAGTGATGGTGCAAGATATGTCCCCAACCAGGCTCATGATGCTCTTTACAGAAGGATTGATGGAACCCTTGAAGGGTTGGGTTAAGGCCTTCAAGCCTACTAGCCTACAGGAAGCCATTTGGAAGACGAGGGATCTTGGTCCAGCAGCTAAACCAAAATTCATACCCAGACCACCTCTTAACAATGGTGGAAGAGATCAAAGGCCTCCAATAAACCAGGGAGGATGTGACCCTAAGGGTTATGAAAAAGGTCGTGGCAGAATAGATGACAACACCAGGAGGGAACTGAGAAGGAAGCAACTATCCTTCACATGCAAGGAGCCATGGAATCCCTCACACAAGTGCATGGGACAAGGATAGGTACATTACATTGAGGTCACTTCATATGATGAAGAAGAGGACGAGTATGGTCAGATACAAAACATGGAGGCCGAAATGTTAGAGGCAATAGAAGAGGAGGTTCCAGAACTAGACTGTGCGGCTGGAGAGAAGGCTACATTGGCATCTATCAGCGGGGTACCCAAGTTCAACACCTTTAGGATGAGAGGGGTCTTACAAGGACATAGAGTGTCGGTTCTGATTGATGGAGGAGCTTCCCACAATTTCATTGATGCAGAATTATTGAAGAGGAGGCACATAC
>ML780939.1:71768-83021 GCA_009831015.1 Picea engelmannii
TGGTCAAGGTGGAATGAGAATGGGAGAACCAAAGTGTTGTTATATTGACTTAGATATATGAACTATCTCCATGATATAAGGACTCATTTGGAAAATGAGACATAGTTGAATGTTGTTAAGTCTTAGATAACTAGAACATCGAAGTTGGCATGTTATAAGGCCAATTGAATCTAAATAAGATTGAATGACATCATTGAGCTTGTCAGTGATAGACACAAACACCTAACTACTTTAAGTTTACTTATAAATTATTCTTATTTTTGTTGCTAATTTAAAGATCTAAACATGGTTTTCAACATATGTGGTTCATTGTGATGTCACTGGGATACATAGTGGGCATTTCTTAAAACTAAACCCAAGACTTCATCGTCAAGAATCATGTGAAGTGTGCATGTGATTAGGGGATCGTTGAATTTGGTAAATGGAGCATCGACTAGGGGATCATGTGTTTCTACCATATGATGTTGTAATTTGACATGGTATCTCTAGATGATCTTGACAAGTTTTGAGAGGGGTGCATGATCTTCCATCAATTTCACTGCCTTTTTACAAAACTCTAAAACCAAATTGATGAAGGCCTCAATTGCATTGTGAATAGTGGTTGTTTAAGGAATAGGTTCTTCTAACTACCTCGTACACACATCAAAACTACCTACCCTAGTCTTGACGCCAAAAAGTGCAACATCCATATTTTCAACTATTAGCTTATTTTTTAACATTAGTAACGTCATTGTAAGGTATTTCACTTTTTGTTTCCAATGTCCTTCAATTGGATTAACATTGTTACCACATATAAATTTTTTGGCTTTCGACAGCTTAGGAGCAGAAATTTCATAGCGTTTAGCTGTCGAAAGTGTAGACTTTTGGTAGCTTAAATATCAAGGTTTTAAATGTTGTTAGCTACCGAAATTTCATGTTTTTCAAACAGTGAACTGTCTGTCATGCGCCTAATTGGATGTGGTATACCTGTCATCACCATTTAAAGACTGTCGAAATTAGCTCTAGAGGATGGGTTGTTTTCTCTTGTTCTGTCGTTAGGGTTTTATTTGATTGATTTGCTAACCCTAGGTCTTGTCATATGCTACACATGACTTCTCCTTGTCTCATCATTCCTTTCTCCTCAGCATAGTGTTTTTTCAGTTGCTAACTCGGGTTGGAGATGTGCTGTCACCTAGACATCAAAGCATAAAGTTGGAAAACGTATAGATGGAAGATTCCCTGGCTTCATGCACTTAGCAGATATATGTGCCTGATTTAGTGGTTGTTTCATCTCCAGCAGTAGATCAGTTATGAGGATCTTGGAAGGCTAAGGAAAAACAACAGTTACCTATTAAAAATCGTGTGCCAGGATTTTCGACATCTTACATTAACCTGAAAATGCACTATTAGCTGTCAAATCTCCAGACTTTCGGCAGCTAAAATGGATTTGTTCTGTGTGCACTAGCTGTCGAAATTGCAGGCATTGGCAGAATTGCAGGATCTCACCCAGATCATCATCAAACACTGCCAGTTCATTATTCACGACTCCTATTCTATTTTTGGGTCGAATCTTATTTGTTTCATGCTGAAGGAATGGTTCATTTAGTATTGTACTTTAATGAAAATCCATCACTAAACCCTACTTTTTAGGGATGCTCTGTCCCAACAGTCTTTTGCAGTCATTTTCAACTAATTTATACGAAGTGGCTACCAGTGGCTTTGTTTTGAATAGAGGTACTCACCATTCTTGGTTCCCTCACGTGTGCCCTCCATGTGCCCTCGAATCAGTGCCTTCCATGTGCCCGCACAGTGTAGCTCCTCCATGTATCTCCTCCATGGCAGTGTATCTCCTGCGACTTTATCCTCGCAGACTATCTCCTCACATACTATCTCTCTCCCTCACAATGTATCTCCTCCCTGGAAGTGTATCTCCTCCCTTCCATACTTTATCCCCTTGGTCGCGTGCACATTGATATCCTTGGTTGCGTGCAATAGGCTCCTTCTTATGCTTTGGATCTTCTCCTCCCTCACAGACTGACTATCTCCCCTTGGTTGTGTGCACAGTGATCTCCTTGGTCACGTGCAATGGGCGGGCTCCTTCATATGCTTTGGATCTCACAATAATGGTTTGAATCCCTTATGACATGATCGTAGTATTTTGAATTTACATGTTTTGGTATTAAAATTATTTTTGAAATTTTGGGTATACTTAATTATTTTTTAATGTTTCAAGTTTACAAAATATTATAAAAAAATATTTTAATTTATTATTCCAAGGTGTCTAGAAGCATCATAGATATTTAAATTTGTAATTATAATTAGAATAACACCATTACATTGAACTCATGAGCATTATTGAATTGAACACACTAACTCCCTAATACATAATAATATGTAGCCACTATGACCTAGAACACATTACACTCTATAGCCCTTGTGACCCTTGACACAATCACCTCCTAACCCACGATGGCCTTGACATAATCAACTTGACACATTAAAATCTTACACACCTCAATCCCTAACCATTGTGACCCTCGAGATACTATTCCCTTTAAATTGGAATAAAATCACTTGCTAACACACTATGACTCCCAACTATTATGACCCTTGTCACACTATAATTGCTTACAGACTAACCCTCTAACACACTATAACCCCTAGTCAATGTTATCCCAAACAAAATGTGACTCTTAACAAATTCACCCATTAACACACCTTGATATTTACTAATATGACCTTGGACACACTATACTCTTGAACGTTCGTGGCAGTAGGGACGAAAATCCTGCCCAAGTTAAAAAACCTATTTGTGGAAATATCGACGAACTTTTGTGGCAATATCGATGAAAATCCCGCCCTATTTTAAAAAACATGAAAATAATGGAAACATGGAAAAAATTCCTGGAATAATCCACCCATATGTAGTAGTGATAAGAAAATATCTCAACCACACACACATAAATAGGATGTGATAGTTGGAGAAGATCGCTCACAACTAACTAGATCTAACAAATCCAAACTAATCTCTAATGTAAGCATTAATTCTAGCACCCTCCCTTAATGCTTACATCACAAATAAAAATATTGAAATCATAGAACAATATTTTTGTACTCTAATCATTGTTTGGTTTGGTCTTCATCAACATCTTGCTCCACTTCTAAACTCTCATAGACTACACTCTTTCTCACCCATTCATTTGATCTACCACTTCATTCATTGAAGATACAGTTGCCTCTGACCATGAATCTTGTTCATGTAGTGACTAGACTATTAGCCATTCTATTGACACACTCCCATATGTTACAATACATGGTATGTTGTTGTATTCACTAGTTATCTAGGAAATCAATCTATTCTATATATACTTCCATCTTTCGAAGTACATGATCTACCAATGTATTTGCCAGTTATCTAGGAAAACAAATATAGATATTGAATGTACCATAATTCACTCATACAACTTGATCTCTTTCACATAAAGACACCAACTGTACACATAACCAGTAGTTGTTGATCTTGGGTCATAGCATCCTCCAAGAACCACAAGCCATAACAGACTCTAGACATATTACCAAATTGTTGAATTTTTATATAAGAGATGATCAAATGAGATTATATGATATTTCTATTGCAATTTAGGGCCTACATATATATACTTGGGTAGAGTGCCCTTTTGTTAATTGTTAAGCTCTAAATAGTGGCACATTACCCCTTAATTGGGGCATATTACATTAACTTATTGTTATTTTATTTATGTCGGCTTGGGTCTATTAGTTGTAATTGTACCTCCTGGTCTCCTATATATACCAAGGAGATCTTTTCATTTGGAATCATCTTGTATTTGTGAATTTATGTGGTGTATAAGGAGGTTTCCCCCTCAAAGAGGCTATTTATCTGAAATTATCTCTTTTTCAAGGTGTGGAGTACTTATTATGATGTTTTTATTCTATTTGGATATTTTGTTCCTAACATTTGGTATCAGAGCTCAAGGTCTTGGGGTTTCACTGCTGCATTTGAGACACCTTGGAATTTTCACTATAACTTGTTTTTTGGAACGTTTTAGAAGTAACACCTTGGGGGATATTTATCAGAAAAATCAAAGTATTTGTGGTTAAAATATCAACTTCTAGGGATTTATACTTTTGAAGATATATCCCATGGAAGATTAGGTTCCTGAATTATCCTGAATTTATCCATTGCAACATTTTCACTATAATTTTTTTTATGTGATGATTCATACCGTGAAACTCAGAGGATATTCAAAGGAATTATCAAGGTGTTTGTGGTAAAAATTTCATCTTATGGGTCATCCCAATTTTGGAGATACACCTTGTGTAAGATAGGGTAGTTGACTGGTCCTTTTAACTAGTCTCAAACAGGTGTTTCAGGTACAACAGTGATATCTTCTTCACTGAGTATCCAAATTAAGTGAGACTAGTTGAATTGGATAGTGGACAATTTGTAGTATTTTGGGTGCAAGTTTCATGATAATATATCACATATTGTGCACTTGGACCGCTTTACAAGTACTCTCTCCTAGAAAGGAAAACAATTAGAAAGGTGTGGGGAAGTCACCATAACTTCCACTTGGCACATCCAATTTTGATCAGGCTTATGGCATTGTAGAGAGGACATATCACAAAACTACAGAACGAAATTTCAGACCCATAAGGGCCAAAATTGTAAAGATACAACAAAATAAATGTCAACTAGCATAACGACTTCCAAATCAGGGTTTAAAAGGTGTGTTTGTTTTTGGAAATTTGCATATCTTTTGACTAGAAGATTCAATTGGGGTTATTCCAAAAGTAGAATAAAGTGGGATAAAATGAGTATCACATAAATTTGAGAGAAACTTAGGTATTTTTTTAGGTACGGACTTGTTCTAACATCTCTAAATGTAGGATTTGTCATTATTGGTCAATGCTACACCCCGGGGACAATGTGGTTATTCCACATACCTAGAGTATATCAGAACGCCCCTTTCGAACAATTGCACATTAGAAAACACTACTATAGATTTGAGTTGCCACGTACCTGGCATATATCGGGAGAGCCCCTAGAATCCTGAGACTTACCGAGTAAACCTTTTTTCCGTCTTATTGCTATAGTACACTGAGAACAACACTTAGGGTGATCACTTTCTAGTACCTGGGTAGTCAGATAGTACAACTAAGGGTATGTTCAAGCCTCCTTAGTTAGTTCCCTGAGATATTGGGTTGAGTACTATTGTTGGACCCCACAAGTATATCAGAGAGCTATAACATCTGACACTCCCTTGTCTTTGAGGACATCTTCCTAAGCTAATTAGGAATTCCTACCTTGTAGTGATACTTGGCCAGCATGCCACCAAAAAAGGAAACTTATACACCAAATAAGCCTTCAGACAATCCCACTTGGAATATTGATAAAGGTGAAGAAATGTGCAAGGACATAAATGATTTAAAAAAGAAGGCAGTAACAAAAGATGAACTACAAGGGATGATGGATTCAATTTAATCTAAGATGGAAGTGATAATGGATACTAAGATGGATGGTTTAAAAAGGGAGATCATGGAAGGATTGAAAAAGTTTCTAATAGAGAAGCCACCTGATAGTGACAATGTATCCCATGAAATTCATGATGAGGACACAAGGAAGATGAATCAAGAATGGAGAAAATCCAACTTTGGGTTGAAGTCCAACCACTTTCCTAAGATCAATATGAGGAAGTTTGATGGAAAGGATCCACTCACATGGATACTACAGATGGAGCAGTTCTTTGATCTACATGATGTGCCACACACACAAAAGGTATGAATTGTGTATTTATATTTAGAACCCAATAAACTTATGTGGTATTGATGGCTTTGTTCTCTCAAATCACTTGTCACTTGGACACTTTTCATGAAAGAAGTGATAGCACACTATGAGGATACAAGGAGCAATACCTTCTTTAGCCAATTGATAAATCTCAAGTAAAAGGATCCAGTTGTGGATCACATTGAGAACTTCCAAAGATTGAATATAAAGGTAACAAAAATTCCATATGAGTACCCGATTGATGTATTCATAGGAACTTTAAAGGATAACATTCAACATGAGGTTTGCCTTTGGGAACCCAAATCATTGGAGAATGTGTTCAGGGTGGCGAGAAACGTTGAAAGTAAAAATATGGCTATGACTACTAAAAGGACCACTCCTAACATATATCAAGAGAATAATGTTACTTCTAAACCACCTCAACCTACAAGGTTGACACCTCAACAATTGGAGGAAAGAAAAAAAAAAAAAAGGTTTATGCTTTAATTGTGACAACAAGTACAGTAAGGGACATAAGTGTGGTGAGAAGAAATTATTCTACATAGATTGTAAAGAGGAAGAAGAACAAGAACCATATCAAGATGAAAACATAGAAGAGATTTCTTATGAAGAGTTGACTCCGACCATATCATGTAATGCATTGGCTAGAATTAGCACTCCTCAAACCCTCAAGATCGAAGGATATATCAAAAATAAAAATGTAATAGTCCTAATTGATTCTGGTAGTACTCATAATTTCATTCACTATAAATTAGCCAAATCTCTCAATTGTTTTATATATCCAGCACCAGAGTTTCAAGTAATGATTGCAAATGGAGGAACTATCAATTGCTTAGGAAAATGCCATTAGATCAATCTTACTATTGGGGAATATGTAATGACTAATCCAATGATTGTTATACCCATGGGTGGTGTTGATTTCGTACCGGGAGTCATATGGTTACAATCATTGCGAACAATGGATTTTAATTTTCAAGAACTTTTCATGAAATCTTCATTGGAAGGAAAGGAAATTGAGTTAAGAAGTATCACAGGGAAACCTAATAAGGTGATAAGCTCTAATGACATGACAAAATTATTGAAAAAGGGGCATCATGGTGTAATTGTACAACTATGCTCACTAGATGTTCAAACATCTAAGCCATCTATTCCCCTAGATCTCCAAGGGATCATTGATAAACATTCCAAGTATTTGAATATATTCCCAGAGGTCTTCCACCCACTCGCGATCACGATCATGTTATTCACCTAATTCCTGGTAGTGTTCCTCCTAACATCAGGCCTTACATATACCCTTATGCCCAGAAGAGTGAAATTGAGTGTATGGTTGAGTAAATGTTAGAGGCTAGCATTATTAGAAATAACCAAAGTTTTTACTCTGCACCGATGGTAATGGTACTCAATAAATAGGGCTCATGGCGTATGTGTCCAGATTATAGAGATCTGAAAAAGATCACCATTAAATATAAGTTTGTCATTCCTGTCATTGATGACTTGTTAGGTGAACTACATGGAGCAATTTACTTCACAAAGTTGGATCTCTATTCATGGTATCATCATATTAGAATGAAGGAAGTAGATATCCCAAAAACAACATTCTGAACTCATGAAGGCCATTATGAATTTTTGGTCATGCCTTTTGGCCTTACTAATGCACCTTTCACATTCCAAGGGTTGATGAATTCCAATTTCAATCCCTTCCTTCAAAAATCTGTGTTAGTATTTTTTTATGATATACTGATCTATAGCAAGTCTTTGGAGGATCACGTTTGACATGTTGATAGGGTGTTATAGCTACTAAAGGAGAAACAAATATATGTCAAACCATCCAAATGTTTCTTTGGGGTGAAGGAGGTAGAGTATTTGGGTCATATTGTATCTCATGAAGGTGTCAAAGTAGACCCTAACAAGATTAAGGCCATGATGGACTGGTCGATTCCAATAACATTGAAGAATCTTAGAAGATTTTTGGGTTTGACAGGTTACTACTGCAAGTTTGTTTGGAACAATGGAAAAATAGCAGCACCTTTAATGGCATTAGTTAAGAAGGATGAATTTTCATGGACTCCAAAGGCAACTCAATCTTTTGAACAACTTAATTAGGTGATGTGAAAAGCTACTGTCTTGACCACACTAGACTTCACGAAAACCTTTATTATGGAATGCGATGGCTCAGGAAATAACATTGGTGTTGTTCTAATGCAAGAAGGAAGGCCCTTTTCTTTTGAAAGTCAACCACTCAAGGGAAAGGACTTACACAAAACCATTTATGAGAAGGAAATGATGGCAATACTACATGCATTGAAGCAATGACACCCTTACCTAATAGGTAGACACTTCAAGGTCAAAAAAAATCATGACAATCTTAAATACTTCTTGGAACAAAGACTATCTTCAGAAGAACAACAAAAATGGGTGACCAAGATGTTGGATTATGATTTTGAAATTATCTGCAAAAAAGGGAAGCAAAATGTTGTGGCATATGCACTCTCAAGAAAGGATGAATATGTTGAGGTCGTTCTCTGTGCTATCTCGATCATCCAACTCGATTGGATAACAGACGGAAGGGATGAATGGAAGAATGATGAAAAAGTGTGGACTCTCATTCAAAGGTTGCAGCAGGATTCCAGTGCATCAGATACATCTACATGGAAAAATGATTCACTATGGTACAAAGATCACTTATATTTATGTAACTCCCAATTCAAACAAAAGGTACTCTTGGAATTGCACACCTCTCCGGTAGGAGGGCACTCAGGATTTTTGAAAACCTATCACAAAGTCAAGAAATGATTTTTTGGGATGTCATTAAAACTGATGTTCAAAGGTTTGTGGCAGAGTGTTTGGTTTGCCAACAAAATAAGGTGGAAACAATGGGGGGAGGGGAATTAGAGAGGAGGCATACATACCCTAGCCCCTTCTAGGTTTGAACCTGTGATCTTCGAGAAAGAAACACACATTCTAAACCATTAGACCCACTAATATTGTATATATATGCATGAAGAATTCTACACATCATAGGTATAGATATTGCAAACGACCAACATCATACACATCATACAAGGTATATCATGGAGGAATTGAAAAAAATGATTACGTCAGCAATTGAAAAAAATGACTACTGTAACTCTATCTAATCACGTTGGCGGGTCTACCACGTTCTTCACAACATGAAGCTTACAGAGAAATACAGAGAAATATTTATTATTAAACTGCAACTATCTATTTACTATTTACAGAGAATTACAGAGAAATATTTATTATTAAAAATGCAACTCATCGGCGGGTCTACCATGTTCTGTAACTATCTATTTATTATTTCCTACACCAACAAACCAATCAAACCAAGTGAAGTCAAAGTAAACCAAGTGAAGTCAAGGTAAAGTAAAGAAAATGAGATGAATCAAACCAAGTGAAGTCAAGGTAAAGTAAAGTAAAGGAGACAAATAGCACGAAAGTCAATTCGTAAATAAAATCATATTAACAGAGACTTCCGGCTGCCTATCATCCATTGTTTCATCAAATATTTCCATAGACTTCCAGCTGCCTCAACAAAACTGTAACTATCTATTTATTATTTATTGCACCAATGTGGGGACCTTCCTAATGGTCCATGGTCTACCACGTTCTGCACAGTTCAAAGTTTTGAAAGAGATAGTGTTGGCATCTTTACTTGCAATCGAAATCTGACTCACACCATGTCGGTGCCCATCACCAAAAATAAAATTGTGCAACTCATCAAGGTGGTCAATCTCATCATCGAGCATGCTGACGTAATCATTTTTTTCAATTCCTCCATGATATACCTTGTATGATGTGTATGATGTGGGTCATTTGCAATATCTATACCTATGATGTGTAGAATTCTTCATGCATATATATACAATATTAGTGGGTCTAATGGTTTAGAAAATGTGTTTCCTTCTCGAAGATCATAGGTTCAAACCTAGAAGGGGCTAGGGTATGTATGTCTCCTCTCTAATTCTCCTCCCCCCATTGTTTCCACCTTATTTTGTTGGCAAACCAAACACTCTGCCACAAACCTTTGAACATCAGTTTTAATGACATACCAAAAAATCATTTCTTGACTCTATGATAGGTTTTCAAAAATTCTGAGTGCCCTCTTACCGGAGAGGTGTGCAATTACAAGAGTACCTTTTGTTTGAATTGGGAGTTCTTACATAAATATAAGCGATATTTGTACCATAGTGAATCATTTTTCCATTTAAATGTATCTAATGCACTGGAATCCTGTTGCAACCTTTGAATGAGAGTCCACACTTTTTCTTCATTCTTCCATTCATCCCTTGCTTCTATTATCCAATCGAGTTGGATGATCGAGATAGCACAGAGAAAGGCCTCACCATCTTCATCCTTTATTGAGAGTGCATCTACCACAACATTTTTCTTCCCATTTTTATAGACGATTTCAAAATCATAACCCAATATCTTGGTTACCCATTTTTGTTGTTCTTCTGAAGATAGTCTTTGTTCCATAAAATATTTAAGACTATCATGATTTGTTTTGACCTTGAAGTGCCTACCTATTAGGTAAGGACGCCATTTCTTCAATGCATGTATTATTGCCATCATTTCCTTCTCATAAATGGGTTTGTGTAAGTCCTTTCCCTTGAGTGGTAGACTTTCAAAAGCCAGGGGCCTTCCTTCTTGCATTAGGAAAGCACCAATTCCATTTCCTGAGGCATCACATTCCACAATAAAGGTTTTTGTGAAGTCTGGAGTGGTCAAGACAGGAGCTTTACACATCACCTCTTTAAGTTATTCAAAAGCTTTAGTTGCCTCTAAAGTCCATGAAAATGCATCCTTCTTAGTTACTGTCATTAAAGGTGTTTCTATTCTTCCATAGTTTCGAACAAACTTGTGGTAGTAACCTGTCAAACCCAAAAATCCTCTAAGATTCTTCAATGTTTTTTGAATTGGCCAGTCCATCATGGCCTTAATATTGTTAGGGTCTACCTTGACACCT
This sequence comes from Picea engelmannii, assembly GCA_009831015.1. NCBI lineage: Eukaryota > Viridiplantae > Streptophyta > Pinopsida > Pinales > Pinaceae > Picea > Picea engelmannii. Next base: position 82,541 of record ML780939.1, read on the forward strand.
TCATGAGATACAATATGACCCAAATACTCTACCTCCTGTAATCCAAAGAAACATTTGGATGGTTTGGCATATAGTTGTTTCTCCTTTAGTAATTGTAGCACCTTGTCAACGTGTCGCACATGATCCTCCCAAGACTTGCTATAGATTAGTATATCACCAAAAAATACTAACACAAATTTTCGAAGGAAGGGCTTGAAAATGGAATTCATCAACCCTTGGAATGTGCATTTGTAAGGCCAAAAGGCATGACCAAAAATTCATAATGGCCTTCATGAGTTCGGAATTTTGTTTTTGGGATATCTTCTTCCTTCATTCTGATATGATGATACCCTGAACGAAGATCCAATTTTGTGAAATAGATTGCTCCATGTAGTTCATCTAACAATTCATCAATGACGGGAATGGGAAACTTATTTTTAATAGTGATCTTGTTGAGCTCTCTATAATCTGGACACATACGCCATGAGCTATCTTTCTTGAA
>ML780939.1:92981-103355 GCA_009831015.1 Picea engelmannii
GTTCAAGTACAAGATGATTCAAAATGAAAATGTCTCCTTGGTATATATAGGAGACTAGGAGGTATAATTACAACTAATGGCCTAAAGCCGACATAAATAAAATAACATTACTAATATAATATGCCCCAATTAAGGGGTAATGCCCCAATATTAGGGCTTAACACAGATAGTACAACTAAGGGTATGGTCAAGCCTCCTTAGTTAGTTCCCTGAGATATTGGGTCGAGTACTATTGTTGGACCCCACAAGTATATCAGAGAGATATAACACCTGACACTCCCTTATCTTTGAGGACATCTACCTAATCCAATTAGGAATTCCTACCTTGCAGTGATACTTGGCCAACATGTCACCAAAAAATGAAACTTATACACCAAATAAGCCTTCAGACAATCCTACTTGGAATATTGATGAAGGTGAATAAATGTGTAGGGACATAAATGATTTACAAAAGAAGGAAGTAACAAAATATGAAATACAAGGGATGATGGATTCAATTGAATCTAATCTGGAAGCGATAATGGATAATAAGATGGATGGTTTAAAAAGGGAGATCATGGAAGGATTGAAAAAGTTGCTAATAGATAAGCCACCTGAAAGTGACAATGTATCCCATGAAATTCATGATGAGGACACACACAAGATGAATCAAGAATGGAGAAAATCCAACTGTGTGTTGAAGACCAACCAGTTTCCTAAGATCGATATGAGGAAGTTTGATGGAAAGGATCCAATCACATGGATGCTCCAGATGGACCAGTTCTTTGATCTACATGATGTGCCACACACACAAAAGGTACGAATTGTGTCTTTATATTTAGAACTCAATCAATTTGTGTGGTATCGATGGATTTTTTCTCTCAAATCACTTGTCACTTGGACAATTTTCATGAAAGAAGTGATAGCACACTATGAGGATACAAGGAGCAATACCTTATTCAGCCAATTGATAAATCTCAAGAAAAAGGGTTCCATTGAGGAGTACATTGAGAACTTCCAAAGATTGAATATAAAGTTAACAGATATTCCAGATGAGAACATGATTTATGTATTCATGGGAACTTTAAAGGATAACATTCAACATGAGGTTCTCCTTTGGGAACCCAAATCATAAGAGAATGTGTTCAGGGTGGCGAGAAATGTTGAAAGTAAAAATATGGCTACGGCTACTAAAAGGACCACTCCTAACATATATTGAGAGAATGTTGTTCCTTCTTCTAAACCACCTCAACCTACAAGGTTGACACCTCAACAATTGGAGGAAAGAAAAACAAAAGGTTTATGCTTTAATTGTGACAACAAGTATAGTAAGGGACATAAGTGTGGTGAGAAGAAATTATTCTACATAGATTGTGAAGAGGAAGAAGAAGAAGAACAAGAACAAGAACCATATCAAGATGAAAATGTAGAAGAGATTTATTATGAAGAGTTGAATCCCACCATATCATGTAATGCATTGGCTGGAATTAGCACTCCTCAAACCCTTAAGATTGAAGGAAATATCAAAAAGAAAAATGTAATAGTCCTAATTGATTCTGGTAGTACTCATAATTTCATTCACTATAAGTTAGCCAAATCTCTCAATTGCTTTATATATCCAGCGCCAGAGTTTCAAGTAATGATTGAAAATGGAGGAAATATCAATTGCTCAAGAAAATTCCATAAGATCAATCTTACTATGGGGGAATATATAATGACTAGTCCAATGATTGATATACCCATGGGCGGTGTTGATGTCGTACTGGGAGTCCTATGGTTACAATCATTTGGAACAATGGCTTTTAATTTTCAAGAAATTTTCATGAAATTTTCATTGGAAGGAAAGGAAATTGAGTTAAGAGGTATCATAGGGAAACCCAGTAAGGTGATAAGCTCTAATGACATGACAAAATTATTGAAAAAGGGGCATCAAGGTGTAATTGTACCACTATGCTTACTAGATGTTCAAACATCTAAGACATCTATTTTCCTATATGTCCAAGGGATCATTGATAAGCATTCCAAGTATTTGAATATATTCCCATAGGTCTTCCACCCACTCGTGATCATGATCATGTTATTCACCTAATTCCTAGTAGTGTTCCTCCTAACATCAGGCCTTATAGATACCCTTATGCCCATAAGAGTGAAATTGAGTGTATGGTTGAATAAATGTTAGAGGTTGGCATTATTAGAAGTAGCCAAAGTTTTTACTCTGCACCAATGGTAATTGTACTCAAGAAATAGGGCTCATGGCATATGTGTCCATATTATAGAGAGCTCGAAAAGATCACCATTAAAGACAAGCTTCCCATTCCTATAGCACCACTTTTCACTCACTACTGTGTAGGTATTACTACGCGAAATAAAAACATTCTCACTCACAATTAATCACATGCATTCAAAACAAGTTAACCACATTCAACATAGAGTAATCATACGAGTTACTGCCATAATAAAAAATGAATACTATTTAACATCAATTCATATACACAGCATAATACATGATGATTATAATACACAGAGATACAGAAACATAATTAAAGCATCATCTGGTACTTATCTTTGAACAGTGGTAGATTCCACCAACCAAGTGCAGGCCTTCCACAAACCTCCCAGCCTTAGACCGCACTTCTCATCAGCTTAACAGCGGGTCACCCTTGAGCTAGGACTAAGCTCCACCCCAAGACAAGGAATCCTAGGCTAGGCTGAGGTTACAGGGAGAAAACACACAGCCACAATAATGGAATTCTCTCCCAGGAACCTCTCATGCTCACTGCCCACAGACCCTGATTCCCCACATGCTTGTTCCACCCCAGGAGTATACACCTTCTCTATCACCTGGACAATCCTTCGGCTGCTAACCTCCCTTGCCTTGGGTTACAGCAACAGGCCGGACCAAAATTCTCAAGGCTCTGTGGCAGCTACAAGGTTCCTTACAGGAGTTCTCTCCTTCCTCTATACACTCTCTCTCTTGGAGAGAGTGTTGGGCCAACAAGCCACACACAGTCCAGCACTACATGGCCACAAAAATCAATAGGGAAAACTAAGGCGACTTTCCTACAAGCTCAACAATGGCCGAATGGCTCATGGTCACGACCTTGGGATAGAGACCCCACACACAAGCTCGATCTCAGATAGAGGATACAGATGGATTCTCCAAACGAACATAGGTTTTTCAATTCAGAATCTGTATGAGGGTTTTCTACAGAGGTGGGATCCATCGTACTGCTCAGTGGTCGTATGCACTCAGGCCGTCGGGTGGAATGGAGGAGAACTCCCATCACGTCTCATCTTTGCCATTTTATTTGCATGGGTCGGGGCTGACACTTGTTGCCATGGAAACTACATGCATTTACCTAGCACACATCACCTTCCTCATGGTTAGGAACTTAGGATAAAACATGAAATGGTCATGCCTTTTTGGAATAATATTAAAATATTATTCCCAAGGCTGAAGTCCCCTAGGCTTAACACTTATCCCCTTTTCCCACCTTCCAACCCCTAATCCCTTGTCTTCTCTGTGGAAGCTCAGTCCCCCTTCACTCATTCATCGTGGTCAGTCTGCACCTGGTGGTGTTTACAAATTTTTATTAATTTATTCTGCGTGATTACATATACAACAACAGGCTCATGGCCTTCAACACTTAGGCTCCCTGGCCTAACAAACACATAAGCCACCAGCTTATAAAAACTTGTCTCACCAGCCTATAAAACATAATTACAATTCCTTTCAGAGCATGATTTATGACAGGGCTCGGCCTTGGGGACACTACAACCCCCCTCCCCTTATTTCTACACTATCCTCGGTGCAACTTACATTGTCTCTGCAAGCCTTTCAAAATTTTCAAAAAGATGTGGGTACTCTGCCCACATAGCATCTGCATGCTCCCATGTCATGTCCTCAGGACCGTACCAGGTCCACTGAACCTTTACAAGCTCTATAGCTCGATTCCGGAGCTGTTTGCTTTTCCTGTCCAATATGCACATAGGATGCACTTGTAGGACACCTTTTGGTTCCACCTGAATCACATTCCAATCGATAACATGATTAGCATCAGATACATATTTCTTAAGCAGTGAAATATGAAACACATTATGTACAGTCATAGATGCAGGTAATGCAAGCATGTATGCAATTGGCCCAATCATTTCAAGGATCTCAAATGGCCCACAAAATCTTGCTGCCAATTTGGCGCAACTTCCCAACTTCAGGGAACTCCTGTTAGTCCTCACTTTCAGGAAAACATGGTCACCCACTTTGAATTCTCTATGGGTTTTGTTATTGTCAGCATAACTTTTTTGCCTATCCTGGGTTGCTTTTAGATTCCTTTTAATTTTTATCATTTGATCTTCCATCTTTTTGAGCAGTTCAGGCCCAATGACTGCACTATCAGCTGGATTATCCCAGCTCACTGGAGTGTTGCACTTTCTTCCATAAAGTGCTTCAAATGGGCTCATCTTCAATGATGCATGATACCCATTATTGTAGGCGAATTCTACCAAATGCAGGTAGTCTTCCCTCTTTGATGGTTTATCCATCACATACATTCTCAGTATGTCTTCTATTACCCTGTTCACCCTCTCTGTCTGACCATCATACTTAGGATGATACGTTGTACTAAAGTTCAGATTCGTTCTGAATCCTTTGAATAGTCCTTTCCAAAAATTTGCAGTGAATTTTGGGTCCCTATCAGACTCAATTGTCTTAGGAATTCCATGGAAGCGTTCAACTTCTTTTAAAAAGATATCAGGAACATCAGTTGCCCTGTGGGTGGTTTTCAGTGGAATAAAATGGGTAGCTTTAGTAAGCTTGTCCACCACCACCATGATTGAATCATGTTGCTTGCTTGTTCGAGGTAGTCCAGTGATAAAATCCATTGTTACCACGTCCCATTTCCATTTAGGAATGGGTAAAGGCTGCAGCAACCCTGCTGGGTGCCTATGCTCAGCCTTAACCTTCTGGCACTCCATACATCTAGTGATGTATTCAGCGATTTCCTTCTTCAGACCCAGCCAAAAGTAATGGCTTTTGACTACTGCCACAGTTTTTTGGTATCCGGGATGTCCAGCATAAGCCACGTTATGCATTTATTTTAGAATTGCTAGCTTCAAATCTCGGACATTGGGTACATACACTATGTTTTTATATAGAAGTAAGCCATCAGTTCCCAAGGTGTAACTTTCCTTGGTCTGTGGTCTCTCACGTTGTTGTAGCTTTGCTACTAAACCTCTGTACTGCAAATCAACATTTGCAGCTTCCAAAATTCTTTCTTTAATCTCAGTCCTGTACATGCTAATGGCTGTAGCATATAATTCATGCACTTTTCTGTTGAGTGCATCAACCACCTTATTTTCTTTCCCTTTGATATGCTTGATATCAAATTCATATTCGCACATAAACTCCAGCCATCTGATTTGCCCGACATTTAAAGTCGGTTGATCAAATAAATACTTTAGACTGTTATGGTCTGTTCTCAACTCAAATCTTTTGCCCATGAGGTAATGTCTCCATTTCCTCAAGGAGTGGACGATTGCTGCCAGCTCTAAATATTGAGTGGAATAATTCCTCTCATGCTCCTTAAACTTTCAGGACTCGTAAAAAACTACAAATCCCTCTTGGCTAAGAACTCCTCCCAGTCCCTCCTTACATGCATCGGTGCACACTACGTAATCCTTATTTGGATCTGCAATATTTGGATCGGTACACTGGTTAGCAGCTGCTTCAATCGTTGGAAGCTACTCTCACATTCTTCAGTCCACTGGAACTTCTTCTCCTTCCTTTGCAAGGAAGTGATAGAATGAGCTATCCTTGAGAATCCGTCTATAAACCTTCTATAGGATCCTTCCAGACCCATAAAAGATCTAACTTCGGCCACATTCCTTGGCACTGACCAGTATCGAATGGCCTCAACCTTTTCAGGATCCACAACGATCCCTTCCTTTGACATAATGTGCCCCAAGTAATGAATCTGCCTTTGATCAAATGAGCACTTGCTCAGTTTTGTGTACAACTGGTGTTCTCTCAACACCTGCAACACCATTCTCAGGTGTTGTTCATGTTCTTCCTCTGTCTTGGAATACACCAAGATATCATCCAGGAAGACTATGACAAACTTGTCCAAATAATCTCTGAACACTCCATTCATTAAGCACATGAAAACAGCAGGCGCGTTGGACAGCCCAAACAGCACCACCGTGAACTCATAATGACCGTACCTTGTTCTAAAGGTGGTCTTGCTGATGTCCTCATCATTTATTCTCATTTGGTGATATCCTGATCGGAGATCTATTTTTGAAAATATTTTCACATCCTTCAACTGATCAAAAAGATCATCGATCCTTGGCAGAGGATACTTATTCTTGACAGTTATCTTATTCAACTGTTGGAAATCAATGCACAACCTCTACATCCCATCTTTCTTCTTCACAAATAGGACCAGGCACCCCACGGTAACACACTGGGGTGAATGTATCCCTTCTTTAGTATCTCTTTGAGCTACAATTGCAACTCTTTCAGCTCTGGCGTACTCATTCTATAAGGAGCCTTCAAAACTGGAGTTGCTCCAGGCATTAAATTTATAGAAAAATCGATGTCCCTCTTCTAAGGTAGTCCAGGTACCCCTTGAAATACATCCTTGAATTCTTTGAGTACCTCGTGGTCTTCCAGATTCGAGACTACATCTCAGGATGCTTCTTCCACCCGAGCTGCAAATAATTGGCAGCCTTTCCGGTAATATTTCTTCAGTTGCATGGTTGAGATTTCCCTAAAAACCACGGATCTAGGAATTCCTTGGACTATTACCTTATTTCCCTCTTTGTTCAGACATGTAAACCTCTTGTTACGACAATCCAGAAGGGCATGGTGCTGGTCCAACCAGTCCATCCCAATTAAGCAATCGTATAAGCCTAAAGGAAGAATGTTCAATTCAGCCTTGGTGCTCATTCCTTTCATGTCTACTAAACATGACTTAACCAATTCAGTGACCTTCCTTTTGGTTCCTGTGGCCAACTTCACTAGCCAAGACTTTTCATGTTTGCTTCTTGTTAAATGCAAACTTTTCACCACTCTAGGATCTATATAACTATGGCTATCCCCTGAATCAATTAAAATAACAAGTGGTCGGTTGTTGATCATACCTTTCACTTCAATCATGTGTGATTGAAATTCTGCTTGTTTGTTGTCCAGGGCTGCGTAGATCCTCTGCATTCTACTGCCCATATCCTCCACTGTTTCAGCTTGTTGAACAGTATGGACAGTTCTCGCTTTATCTTTTCTGTGGGGGCAGTCTCTGTACCTATGATTCCCTTTACAGCCTCAACACTCCATAGGTTGTGGTCTTGGCATCTGCTCACTCCCTTCAACTTTCCTGGGCTCTCTAAAAGATGACTGTCCCCAAGGGTTGTTCCTGAAAAAGGGAGGTATGTTTCCCTTCTACCTTTGTTTTTTCTTAAACCTCTTCTGGTCATCCCAAGCCTTCCGAAAGGTAGGCTTTTCTCTTTGTTGTTCGTATAATCATTTCACCCTTCTTATGGTTTCTTCCATGGTCTTAGGATCATCATATTGAATCTTGTCACCAATGGAAGGTGGCAGTCCACTCAGATACCTCTGAATTTTGACAACCTCGTCTTTGATGAATGGAACATACTTTAGTAGTTCCAGAAAAGTTCGTTCATACTCATCAATGGTCATGCTGCCCAACTTGAGTTCAAAGAACTCCTTCATATTTCTGTCATAGTATCTTTTGGTTAGGTATTTCTTCTTGAAATACCTCTTAAACTCCTTCCACGTGACCACTTTCTCTCTGATTTGTTGCACCTGCACCAACTGATCCCACCACATGGATGCTTTTCCTTTCAGCTGGTACATTGCAATTCTTCCTTCTACATGGGTAGAATAATTCTGTAGTTGGAAGTATTTCTTCATACCCAACAACCATGTTTTGGCATCTTCTTCCTTCTTATGTTCACCATCAAATGTAGGCTATTTAATCTTGTTGATTTCCCCTTTCAATTCATCCCTTCCATATTTTCAGTGTTTTCTGGTAGGGGACGGGCTTGAACTACTGTGTGTCTCCTTGCCAAAATGCTTCGGGGAGAGATGGTAATGTCTGCTACCTTCTCTGTCACCTGGATAGTCCTTTGGATGCTAACCTCCCTTGCCTTGGGTTACAGTAACAGGCCGAACCGGAAGTCTCCAGGCTCTGTGGAAGCTACAAGGTTCCTTCCAGGAGTTCTCTCCTTCCTCTGTACACTCTCTCTCCTGGAGAGAGTGTTGGGCCAACAGACCACACATAGTCCAGCATTGCATGGCCACAACAATCAACAGGGAAAACTAACGCGGCTTTCCTATAGGCTCAACAATGGTCAAATGGCTCACGGTCACGACCTTGGGATAGAGACCCCACGCAAAAGCCCGATCTCAGATAGAGGATACACACGGATTCTCCAGATGAACATAGGTTTTTCAGTTCAGAATCTGTACGAGGTTTTCCTGTAGAGGTGGGATTCGTCGTACCGCTTAGAGGTTGTATGGACTCAGGTTGTCGGGTGGAATGGAGGAGAACTCCCATCATGTCTCATCTTCGCCATTTTATTTTCATGGGTCAGGGCTGACACTTATCGCCCTGGAAACTACATGAGTTTACCCAACACACATCACCTTCCTCATGGTTAGGAACTTAGGATAAAACATGAAATGCTCATGCCTTTTTGGAATAATATTAAAATATTATTCCCAAGGCTGAAGCCCCCTAGGCTTAACATTTAGCCCCTTTTCCCACCTTCCAGCCCCTAAACCATTGCCTTCTCTGTGGAAGCTCAGTCCCCCTTCACTCATTCATTGTGGTCTGTCTGCACCTGGCAGTGTTTACAAATTTTTATTAATTTGTTCTGCATGATTACATATACAACAACAGGCTCCTAGCCTTCAACACTTAGGCTCCCTAGCCTAACAAACACATAAGCCACCAACTTATAAAAACTTGGCTCACCAACCTATAAAACATAATTACAATTCCTTTTTAATTTCCCCCACCTCTTAGAGAGGTGATGAGGAGACTCAGTGGCCTGGGCACCCCCACTAGGTCATAGTCTCACACTGAAGGGGGGAAAGTCAAGAAGTTAAAAGTTATATTTTTAAGTTGACTTAAGAAAGGAAAAGGATAAAGGAGTAAAAGATAACTCAGTATAAGAATAGAAGATTAACCCTGGGAGTTAACCTAACTCAATAGAGAATTAGAAGAAAAAGTATAAGTAAGAGGCTGGGGTGCACCTATTACTCATTCTAGTTTTGGATTAACATTTGCTATTGCTCTTGAGCATTCAGTTTGGGGGTTTTGCTATACAAACCCTTGTGAGCAACTCAGTGGTGAAATATCCACTCACCTTGTTCCGCAGCTTGGTCTCGGGGATGAAAGACTCGTCCACACCATTCTAGTCTTAGCCCATCTCCATCTAGCACTTCAGAAGGTAGTAAGTCATACTGTTCTTATGTTTCTAGCAAGGGCACACCATCATCTGGAGGGAGGTTCGATCCTGCTTATCCTGAGGGCCTGGGTCCATTCTGACAGTTGGGTTTTGTTTGCAAGGGCAGGACCATCATTTTGAGGGTTTTTCTGGAGGGTTATCATCATTCTACATTTGTCTGCAGATTGGGACGTCTTGGAGCCATAAGGGGACGTCCTGTAATTCAATAAAACTCAAATCTAGGGAGATCTGCTTGAGATCTGAGTCCGAAACTTCTCCCGCGGTATTCTCATAGCCTGATCTATATTCTTGGATATTTTTAGAGCATTTGGATACCTCCTTCATCAGGGACAAACCAACTAGGGTTTCAGTCATCCAGTGGGACACCCCATTCAGTGGGAAATTCAGATCTATGGGGTTTGAGAGTGGATTTGGGAATTTGGACATCTGGGTTGTCCTTACAATTGCCCGATATATCATTTGGCATATTTCTCGGGATGATTGGACACTTTTGGTAGCAGGGCAGAATTATTGAGGGCTTCAGCATTCTAGCAAGACGTTGCACTTTCCAGCTTGGAGGTTGAGCATCAGTATGGATCAGATCTGCTTGATTCAGTCTTCATTGTATATCCAACCTTTGGAGACTTATTTTGTATTGTCGGGAGCATTTTGTAGCAGCTCATATCTATTGCTTGTACAACCATCTGAGGTTTATGCCAGATCGACCATCTATTGTATTGATCCCACATTGCTCATAATAAAAAGGTCAGATCTTTGCTTGTGGTTCTACATATTGAATATATTGTGATCTCCATGTGTTGATGAATCTTGTATGCACTTAATAACTCAATAAATTAGTAGTAGTTAGTGATTCCAAGAAAGAATTTGGCTTGGGATCATTACAGTGGTATCAGAGCCTTGATCCTC